>JABUQX010072284.1:55000-62500 GCA_015478945.1 Trachelipus rathkii
ACTTGTTTTCGGCAAAGCACATGCAATAATACAGTACGTCTATCAGATCTTATAAACACACAGACATCACACACAACACACACATATATAAAATAATATATATTATATAACTATATATATATATATATATATATATATATATATTATATATATATATATATATATATAATATAAATATATATATATATATATATATATATTGATATATATATATATATATATATATATATATATATATATATATATAAGATATATATATATAATAAATATATATAATATATATATATATATATATATATATAATATATAATATATAATATATATATATATATATATATATATAATATATATAATAATATATATATATATAATATATATATTATATACATATATAATATATATATATAATATATATATATATATATATATATATATATATATTATATACATAATATTATATATAATATTATATATATATAATATATATATATAAAATATAAGTAATATAGTATATATATATATATATATATATAATATATAATATAAATATATATATAATATATATATATATACTATTATATATATAATATATATTATATATATATATATATATATAATATATATATATAATATATATATAATAATAGTATATATATTTATATATATATAATAAATAATAATATATATATATAATATATATATATACTATATATATATATAATATATAGTATAAATATATATATATATATATTAATATATATTATATATAATATAAATAATATAAAATTATATATATATAATATTATATATATATATATAAATACATATATATTATATATTATATATATATATATATATATATATATAATAACATATATATATATATATATTATATATATATATATTCTCTATATATATATATATATAATATATATATATATATATATATATATATATATATATATATATATATATATATATATATATATATATATATAATATTAATATATATTACACACACATAAACATTATATATTATATATATATATATATTAATATATATTATATATATATATATATATATATATATAAATATACATATATATGTATGCATGTATATGGTGAATATATATCATATATAAAAAGAAATTTAAAAATTATTAATGGATTTTTCAAAAAAAATTCAATTTTCAACAAAAGGTAAAAAAAAAAAGTTAATTGATAAAAAAAACATTTATTTGGGTGCTATATGATGGTGTTGTATATGATATATTGTTTAATAAGCAGTTTGGCCACCTTTTGCATGAATAAGTGCTTTAACACGTCTTGGCATGCCAGTGATCAAAGTTCTGCACATTTCTTGAATTCGCGGAGATCGAAACCAAACTTCAATAAGACGTTCTATAAGTTGTTGTTTGGTCGTAATGGGCTGTTTATGTATTTCATCCTTGAGTATGCACCATAAACTCTCTATAGGATTCATGTCTGGAGAATTTCCAGCCCATGGGAGCACCTGAACGCCATTTTCTGTGCACCATTTCTTCACCGATTTTGCAGTATGGCATGGAGCAGAGTCTTGTTGAAATATCCAAGGACTTTCACCATACCATTCCCTTATTTGAGGTAACAAACGACCTTTAAGTACCTCTATGTACTTAAATTGGTCCATGGTTCCATCAACAATGTGTAAACGGCTTGTTCCATGCACAGAAATAGCTCCCCACACCATGATTTTTGTTGGAAATTTTATTGTTTTCTTCAGACATTGAGCTAAAAATTCTTCACCAGCTCGTCTTCGAACAGTCTGAACACGGTCATCAAGTACTGCGATGGTTGATTCGTCAGAGAAGACTACCTACATGAAAAAAGAAAATATACAGTTCATACAGTCAAGAGAACTAACTACCTACATGAATATAAATAATATACAGTACAGTTAAAAAAAATACTGTCACAGATACTGTAACAGAAAATATTCCTATATCCACTAATAAATTATTTTTATGCACCACAACTTCTAATAATAATTAATGATCTTTTGTCCAATACAAGTTAACTATAGATGTGTCATTCTTACCTTTTCCCATTGCTCGGAAGTCCACTCAACATGGTTCTTAGCCCAGGCATAACGTGTCTTCATCATCATCTCTGTAAGTCGAGGCTTCTTTCTCGGGCGATACGCTTTCAATCCAACTTCCAAAAGCCTCTTGTTCACTGTTCTTCGGGCAAGAATAACACCCTCCGCAGCCAGTTGAAAAGAAATCTGTTTGCAAGTTAATCTTCTGTTAAGAAGAGCCTCTTTTATTATCTTTCTATCCATTCTAGGAGTTGTTTTACGTTTCCGACCACATTTTCCAACCCTACTCGAGTTCAAATTTTGACTGTTTTCCATTTTCTTTTTAATATTGCTAACTGATTGAGTTGATACATTCAATTTTTTGGCTATTTCTTTCTGTTTTAGCGTACCTACACTTAATAGAACATTTATTTGTCCAACTTTGCGTGGACTCAAGTCCTTAAATTTACCCATTTTCTAAAGTTTCTAAATAGCATAGATTTGTTAAAAAATATAAAGACAAAGTCTATTTTTATAAATCACATCTGGGAACAATACATATTACTGCAAAAATAAAAATTAAAAGTCTATAAGAGGCAGAAAATTCAACTTCACAAAGCCAAACTAATACACAGAATGATTTCGTCAAAATCTCGTGCGCGGACTAATACACGTGGGTCCAAGTTATTTCTACAGTGTTGCCAGATTTACTCGAATATTAGACTAAAAGTCTCTAAAAATTAATGTTTAATAGTTGTTCGGCGTGCTATTGTCATATAAAATAAAAATGATTGCAAAAAATAATAATAAATTTTTGTCTAAAATTGAAAATTTGTAAATTTTTGGATATCCATAATAATTGTGCCAGTACTGTATATATATATAATATATATATATATATATATTATATATATATATAATATATATATATATATATATATATAAATATATATAAATATATATTAATATTGATATATTATATATATATATATATAATATAATATATATATATATCCATTATATAATATATATTATATATATATATATATTATAATAATATATATATATATAATTATATATAATTATAATATATTATATATATATATAATATATATATATATAATTATATATATTATATATAGCCCAGACTTTTCTTTTACTTTGTTAAATTACATGGTAATTGTAAGTCTATTGTAAAAATCTTTGGAGTTGAAGTTTCTGAAAACATGAAAAATTATTTTTATTTGGAACATAAAAGTGATTTAATTATTACAGTGCGGTTAATTTATCATTAAACAAATATATTGATATGCAAGCAATAGAATACAATTATTAAACAAAAACTTAGAAACTCTATGTCAAAGTATGAATAGTTTGACAAATACGAGTAATTATAGTGAATATTTATACAATTTTATGCTCATAAATTTTGTAAAGCAAATACAAAAAAAGCTTTCGTGTATTTAATGTCATGAAGAATGTGTGAAATATAAACAAAGTTAAATAATTCAAACTGTAAATTAAACTCCGAGTTCGTCATTGTTGTTGCGTATTGTTTCATATCTCACACACAATGTTCAGTTCAAAAGCCTTTAATGTATATAAAAGGAAAATGTAAACAAATGCAGCATTCATATCGCACACCTCACATTAAATAAAATATCATTCTCCATTCATCTTTATTAATGGCTTTTGCTTACCTAAAAGATAAGAGAGAAAATATAGAAAAGTAAATAAATGTGGGAAACGATACGGAAATTAGAGTAGATTGAAATTTATTTAAAATAATTAATAATTATGAAAATGTAATCACATGAAATTATATTGAAAGGAAAAAACTAGAATTCTAAATTATGAAATTTTCAAGTAGAAAACAATGAAAAAATCGATGAGAAAAAAAAATTACAAAATTTATAATGAAAATTATGATTGAACAGTCATATTCAAATAAAAGATAAAATAAATTACACGATGGACAAAATTTTTGTTACACTCTCTGTGAGACTTATTTCCCATATATTTTGTTGCGCTGAATACAAAAATTTATATTGTTTTTTTGTTTGAAAACTCCAATTTTGACTCTAATCACATAAAAACATTAAAAATATTCAAAGAAATTATATGTTCCCATGAACAGAGGAAAAACATTTGGGTATACAAACAGATAATCTAAATAAAAAATGTGTTTCTCGCCCACTTATACATGGTCTCAAAATTTCATATAGGTTATACAAATAATAAATAAAAGATATCTCGATTTTTCATTTGTGAAATGTCAAATATATATATATATATATATATAGTATAATATATATATAGTAATATATTATTTTATATATATATTATATAATATATATCTATAGTTTTAAAACTATAAATATTTAATATTACTAAATAAATATATATTATATATATAGCTATATATATATATATATATATATTTATATATAATATATCCTATATAATATATAATCATATTATACTATATATATTAATAATATATTATATATATAATTTATTTGTGAAATGTAATATATATATATATATATATATATATATATATGTAGTCGACATTTTTTATTTTTTGAAAATTGCTGTTCTATTTCAAGATCAACTAACTCTACATGAAAAGTTTATTTATTTAATTTAGAAACAAATTTAAATAGCGATTTTGGCTACTTTATTTAAATTTATTTTACAAAAATTTGAATTCACTAAAGTTTATTCCCGCAAATATCTTACTAATTTCATTGAACTGAATTGTAAAACATTCCTTATTAACTATTTGCAATTAAAGAAATAAAACAATTTACAAAGGTTAAGAAATATGAATGAAAATGTGAAACAGTTTGTAAATACTCTTTATTCAATGATAAAAGATGTAAGCTACTTTGCTACCAACCCTAAAGAGTATGTAAATAAAAATTGGCTTCTCGTCCAAGACACGCGGAAGAGGTCGATATAAAACATCGTCTATTCAAAGCCCTTTCCCCAACAATGACAAAAAGAAGATTCGTGTTTAGATTTACATTCCAGGTACGAGAGAGAGGCTTGAATGTTCTCTTCTCTCTCTCTCTCTCTCTCTCTCTCTCTCTCTCTTCTCTCTCTCTCTCTCTCTCTCTCTCTTTCTAATCGACTTTAGTTGAACTTTGACTTCGTTCGAGAGTTTGGTAATCTCTCTCAAAATTCTCCTAAATTAAGTTTATCAATATTTTTGAAAGCAAGTGCAAAAAACGGATCTTCCTCTCTCTCTCTCTTCTCTCTCTTCTCTCTCTCTCTCTCTATATATATTAATATTATATATATATATTATATAGATAATAATAATTATATATACTATTATATTTTATATATTATATATATATATATATAAGTATATATATCTATATATTATACATATAGTATATATATATATTATATAATAATAATATATATATAAATATATATATATAATATATTATTAATATATATTATATATATATATAATAATATAATATATATATATATAATATATTATATATATATTATATCAGGGTTGGGTTCAAGTACATTTTTTCAAGTACAAGTACAAGTACAAGTACTCTAGAATTGTTCAAGTACAATACAAGTACAAGTATATCTAGAAATTTGGTTCAAGTACAGTACAAGTATGGTATCAAGTCAAGTACAAGTACGTACTTTAATGAACACTTGCATATATATATATTATATATAATTTATATATATATGAATATATATATTGAAAGTGTATTATATCTATAATATATATATATATAGTATATATATATCTAATATATTGATATATATATATATATCTATTCATCGATCATCATCATTATCCATTATCAGTTATCATCATCAATCATCAATCACCACCCATCTTTATCTTCCCAAGACTGAAGGCAAGAGAGCGTCTATACGAAACATAAACTAGTAGAAGATTATGAACGCAAGTAAAAAGAAACAGCCCAGCCTTAAAGCGCCGCTTTATATCAATAGTGAGACTCGTCGCAGTCAGAAAACAATCCACTCTAGAGCGTTCAGGGCCGCGATTGACCCTCAACTATGAACTCTCGTCAATGTGGGGTTCTTTCCTTGGCCCCAGTTTGGGCTACATCCATATCTCCTCACAAAACCCCATTCACTCCTGTTATGCCAAACCTTTCTTCTGCCGTTCTGCAATTTACACATTTCTCTTCCAGGATTCCTTTCTTGCTCATTCCATTTTGCTTCTGTCTCCCATCCGGTCGTTCCAGACAAGCTTTCCACTATACATTAGTAACCGACCCTCTCATGTATCCTTTCCACATGACCAAAACGATCTCAACGTACTTTCCAATTTATTCCTCTCATTTACCCCATCTCACGACCGAACAACTCTCTAACGTTATTCCTCATTTTATCATTTTTTCTCATACATTTTACTAAAGATTGTCCATCTGAACACATTGTAATTTAGATCCTACTACCTCTTATCTCCAGACCGATAGTCATACTATACATTACACGGTAACAACATACCCTCATTAGCAATTACTCTAGCGCACTCCACACTTAGTCCCTTTACATCCACCAACGATTTAACTGTACCAGCCACCTAGTGCATTCACAATTTTCCTGACTACACCTGCAGCATCCGCTGCACTTTCATTCAATTATATATTCCTATATATTTAAGTTGCAACACGTTTTTCCAAGCTGCCCACCATCTAGACATAATGTCCACACTGAGGTCTGTCCTTACTCACAACCATAATCTTACTCTATCTAAGTTTTACTTTCAACCCTTTCTTTTTTACACAAACTACCAAACTCTCTATAGTCTCTCAACTCTCTCAGATTCGATAGCACCAATCAAATCATCCTCATTAATAGGGTAGGGAATCCTCCAATCTCATTCCATTCCATCATTCTACTCTATTCTTGTTCACCCTCCTCTTAATCTTTCATACGCTATCCATATACGATTGGATGCAAGGAGACCATACACATCCCTGTCATCCTCCGCTATTAATATTACAATAATCACTTCGACTCTATTTGTTCTTTACACACGCTTTCACTATCGTCATCATACTTTTGATTCTATTAGAAGCCTACACCAACAACCAATACTAACAACTGCAATAGATCCCTATTAATCCTATTATACGCCTGTTGCAAATCCATAAATCCTAAATACAATTTAATCTTCTTCCCTCATTTTCTTCATTATTTGTTTCAATGTAACGATTTGATCCACACATCCTCTCCACTTCTAAACGCCTTATTCTTCCCCAAATTAGTTCTTTACTAGTCAGTCGACACACTCTTTCGACCAAATCAACATATATCTTCACCTACAAACACTCATAAAACTAATTTTACCTATAGATACTTACAGTTAACATTTTTCCCCTTCTTTTCATGGAATGGTACTAATATTGACCTCCTCCAATCCTTCG
>JABUQX010072285.1:0-7500 GCA_015478945.1 Trachelipus rathkii
GAGTCAATTATGGATGGGTAAAGTAATGACGGTCGAAGAGAACAAGAGAACCGTCAATGGTAAAACATTTGCTCATCAAGGAAGCAGGTTCCACACAATATGACCTGACATAATCCTGTGCTAATATAGGAGACAGCAGGACAAGACGGCAAAGGATCACAGTGGAACAAAGAGAATGGGCCACAAAGAAGAACCCATTGACGCCAGGTGACATAGAACGAATCGTACGATGGAACCATTGTACAGAAGAAACGTCATCTACAAGTCCATCTAGCACATAAATCTTGGTTTTGATGTATAATATATTGCAATTTATGATGCACGGCCTTGGACCATGATGGGGAATGCTTTCCGCTATATATGCTCAACATTTTCCTGGTCTGAGTGACCAGAAGAAAAGAAGCTTGGGATATTTTGATGTCCACCAAATACGGAACTGTCTCCGTGTGCGCCTTTGCTACAACATGACTGTGTTAGAGGCAAGAGGGTGGAATGCTTTTTCAGATGTAGCCCAGAATTTTCTGGGGAACAGGAAATCCGAGACCACTAACATTGTACAAGAACTGCTAGACAGTTTTCAATCTCATGGATGTAGAATGAGTATAAAGTTGCACTACTTACATTCCCACCTAAGAAAATTTCCGGATAACCCTAGGCGATGTTAGTGATGAGCAGAGTGAACGCTTCCATAAGATATAAAGTTCATGGAAGGACGTTACCAGGTCAAGTGGGATATCAATATGATGGGCGACTATTGTTGGAGCTTGATGATGGATATCCAGACGTTATGCACAGTAGATCGTCTACGAAGAGAAAGTTACTACCATCGTAGGTTTGTTTACATTAACTCTGTTGTCCCATATTACTCTTTATTCATAGTGTATTATAGTGTTACAGTAATATCTATCAAAGATGTATCGTATCACATTGCGATATTTGTTCTCTCCCTCATAATATAGTCCAATATATATATGTACAGTATATAAATATTTATATATATATAATATTATATTATATTATATATATATGTTATATTATATTTATATATTGATTTATATATATTATAGTAAATATGTTTATATATATATATATACTATATATATATATATATATATATATTAGTTTCATATTATATATATAAATATATATATATTATTATATTGTTATGTATATATTATTTATTTTTTTAATATGAATAATAAAAGTATATTATATATATATATAAGTATATATTATATTTTATAATAATTAAGATTATATAGTTGATATTATTCTTATTATAAAATGGTTTAAGACGAAATTTTTAGAGTAGATTAATAGATATGTATTTATTAAGTTATCCCTTTCTATACTTTATTTATATATAATTATATTATAGTTATATATAGTTATTTATGATAGTGATATAATTTTATTATTTATTGATGATATATATTATATTTTTGTTTCTATAATCATATATCCCAATTATTGTGATAGACCCTCTTGAAAAGGTAAAACATCAAAATTTTTACAAATTTCTGTGTTTATTCACACATGTCTTCACAAATTTTGCGATGTGATATGCAAAATCCGATTACATTTTTGGAATCAATAATCACATCGACAGAAGAATGGGACTTTCTTTTTTCACTCTCTCTTTCTTTTCTGAATGACGATTTTGATGCCACAAATTCTTTAAAACAATCCATTAAGAAGTGAAAATGGACCTTCAGCTTCACTTTCCCACTACGTGAATCAGATCGTCAGCAGAAAATACATATAAAAATTTTCATTACATTTCTTTGCCCTAAATCGACTAATTTTTTTACTTGATTTCAGGGTTTCATGTTGAAAATTAGCTTGAATCGCAGATCTAAGACAGTAGCTAACACTAAAAGTTTATCACAATAGAACTTAGAATGTGTCGTTTTTCCTACTATTCTAAGTCTCACTTCAACGGTGTAATATTATTCTCATCTGAAGTTTGCAATTAATTTGTCCCTTATTTTAAAATAGATTTAGTTGTCCACATTTAAGCGATACCTACACATGGACGAGCTGCACCTTCTGAGTTTAATGCTTGTTTTTAGGTGTGGTTGTTCAAATGGCTGCAATTGTAAATGGAATAATTTTCCACTGAAAATGAATGACAATTCACTGTGAATTCAGAGCGTATAATGATGGGGATTTTTGTTCAAACAATCTTTAAGCATATCATAATGTTGCTGTTTCTAGCTGTAGAAACGTCTTAATTATTTTATGCTGCTTGATCGGCTGCATCTCGTAAAGTTTTTTAAGCTTTACAGCTGCCGTTGCTATGGTGGAAAATGAGAGGATAATGCTTCTGCAAGTAAAGTAAAGTAGTCTTTAAACTGAGACTTCTGACTATATTGATTGATCGTGAATGCCATAGTTGCAATCATTGTGAATAAAACATGAAATTCATAGCAAGCCACTCTCCCTTATACCAGTACCATGTTTGGTCCATTATGCCCGTATCACTAATTGAATTCTATTTTTTAGATATTGAAAAATGTCAAAGGCCCTTAGGATCTGACAAATGACAAAGATTTTGCCATTTTGGCTACAAAAATTTGGTGTATTTTTTATTTGTTTTGGAATTAGTTATTTCTTATAATATTTTTTCGATTTAAATTGTAAAATAACTTTTCCTTATGTTGACGTAATTTATTGTTTTATTAGAAGCTCTATATATTTCTGGCCGCTGAATAGTTGCGGCAATAAAGCCGATAATTCGTATATTATTTCGTGTTTATTTGTTGTTCCGAATATAGGCCATATCCGTATACTGTATCTTGAATATTCTGTCGCTTATTTCCTGTTATTAGTAGTAATTTATATATGGTTATGTTATATTTTTTATATTATATGTTTTATATTATATTTTAAGTTATTAGTTTATTTATTATTGTTTTGTTGTTGTATTTTATATTATTTTTATTTTTGTGTGGTTATTGTTTTGTTTGTAGGATGAGTGTGAGATGTTGTATGTGTTGTGTTATGAGGTGGTATGTTTTGGTGATAGGGTGAGTGTAGGGAGTAAGTGGTGATTATGAGGGGTGTGGTAGTTGTGTAGGTGGTGTGGTGGGTTGTGTGGGGTTGGTGTCGGTGTGTGTATGTATGTAGTTATTGTAGTGTAGTTTGTATTGTTGATGGTTGTATGTGATGTATGGTGGGTTGTTGTTAGTAGTGTGTAGTGTGGTTTTGTGTGTGGGGTGTTTGGGTTTTTGTGTTGTGATGGGTAGTTGTGTAGGTTGATTGTAGTGAGTGAGTAGGTTGTTGATTTATTGTGTGGTGAGTATGTGGTGGTGGGTAGTTTGGGTTTGTGTTGTATAGTGTAGTTGTTGAGTGTGTGTGGTATTGGTGGTGAGAGTTGGGTAATGTGTGGGATGTTGTGTGGTGTGATGTCGAGTGATTATAGTAGTGAGTGATAGGTTGTATATATTTTAAGTATTTTAGGTTAGGTTAGGTTTGGTGATATATGTTTTATGTATAAAAACTGATGAGTGTTTATATTTAATAGTGTCTGGGATTATTGTGGGGGGTAAGCACAGAGTGCTTATGGGTGATGAACGTACTGTGTGGTGATGTCGTTTTGTCAAGCAGATGAGCTATGTGTGGGGGGCGCACATGTATGATTGTGTGGAGTTCGATGGAACGTGTAGCACAGTCCGTGTGGTATATTTATTTGTGTATTTGGTTATAGTATCCCGCGGCGTTGTAATTAAATAGGGTAGGGTGTGGTTGTTTAAATTAGTGTATTATATTGTATTCTCGAGTGTGTTGTATAGTACTCAGAAGAGAGAGCGAAGAAGAGTTTGTGTGAATTGGAGTTTTATAGTATATGGTGGTGTGTGGTAAGTATGGTGTGTGGGGGGTTATATTGTATTTTGTTAGGTGGTTATTGTGATTTGTATATTTGATATTATGTTTGTGTATGGTGTATATGTGGTGGTGTTTGTGTGAGTGTGAGTAGTATTAGTTAGTAGTATTTTTTATTTGTATAGTGAGTGTTATATATATATATATATATTATATAATATTGGTTGACGAGTGAGTAGTTATATATATATATGTGATGATATGTTTATATAGTGAGTATGAGTGAGAGTGAATTATTACGAATAACCTCTATTTATTTCATTAATTTAGATATATATTATATAAAAATATTATATATATATAGTATACATATATATATAGGAAATAAGTTTATATATAATAGTGAGTGAGTATAATATAGTGAGTGTATATAGTTGATGTAGGTGATAGTGAGTGAAGTAGTGGGTAGTAATACTATATATAATATAGTGATATATGTAATATTAGAGTGTGAGTATATATGAAATAGTTAGTGAGGTTAGTATAGGTTGGGGTGTGTATATATATATCTGAGGGTGTGTATATATATATATATATGAGTGGTATATTATAGGTATTATTATATATATATATATATATATATATATAGTGAGTTAGGTAGTGAAAATTTGAGGTGTATTTGTATAGTGATATATGGAGTGATGTGGGTGTGATGGGTGTTGAGGTGTGAGTGATGGTATTGTTTTGTAGAAAAAATATATATAAGTAATGTGTGAGGTGAGGAGTTATATGTTCATAATTTGATTGTGAGAGTGAGTGATATTATATTGAGTGAGTATAATAAAATATAGATAATATAAATATATAGTATATTATATAGGTTGGTAATGAGTGTGTGAGTGTAGTGTGAGTAGTGAGTAGATAGATATATAAATATTATAGTGAGTTTATTGATGTATTAGTGTTAGTGGTTGGAGATTGGTGATTGGGTGGGTGGTGGTTGTTTATGTTGGGTGTGGGTTGGATTGGTTATTTGTGTAATTGTGGTGGTGTTGTGTGTTGTGATTGTGAGGTTAGTTTAGTTTGTTTGTAGGTGTGTGTAGGTATGGTTGTTGGTATTAGGTGTTTATTGGTTTGGTATTGTAGTTGGTGTTGTTGTGTGGTTATTATTAGTTGTGGTGATTGTGTATGTGAGGGGGTGGTGAGTTATTGGTGTAGTATATAGGTGTGTGGTAGTAAGTGATTTGTGGGTTATATATATGAGTGGTGTTAGTTTGGATTGATTGAGTAGTGTGGGTTGGTTGTTGTGTGTGTTGTGGTAAGTGAGTGATGGTAGTGGTGTATTGAGTAGTTGGTTGTTTATTTATATATGGTTAGTATTTTATGAGGTTATTATATATATAGTTATTAATATATGTGATATATATATGTTGTTATGTGTGTTGTTATGATGAGTTTATATGGTTTGGTGTGAGGTTATGTTGGTTATGTGTGGTGATGTGGTAGGTATATTGGTGATGGTTGTTGGGGTATTTTATTTTTAGTTGTATAGAGGTTGTGAGTTGTGGTTAGGGGTGGTTGTGGGTATTTATTAGGTATGATTGTATGGGGGTTGTAGGTGTTAGTTTAGTTATGTGATGTGTTGATGTAGTAGTGATTGTGGTTGAATGGTTATATAGTATTTGGAGTGATATGTAGAGGTTGTTGTGATTGGTAGGTATGTATTATTTGTAGTTTATTAGTGGTTTGGTGTGGGTGTATGTATATAGTTTAGGGTGTATTAGTGTATTTATATGTATATTGTTATTGTATGTTGATTGATATTGGAGGTGAGATAGTGATATTAGGGTGAGTTGGTGATGGTGTTTGAGTTTATAGTGTTGAGTGAGTATATATATTTTATTGTAGTTGGTATTGTGTATTGGAGGTATGTGTGTGTGGTAGTGTTATTTGTTGTTGAGGGAGGGTGTATGGGTGAGTGTGTATGGGTGTGATATATATATATATATATTATAGTATATATTATATTTATGTGTATGGGTGTATTGTGGGAGTTATTATCCTGGTTGTGAATCCGTCGTATTTGTTTTTAATTGTTCTCGTGTTTCATTTTCTTTAATCTAACCGATTGTGGTGGTAACTTGCGCGTTACTTTTTTTGCAAGATTTCTTTTCGTGTAAGAAAGATGGTCTTAGTAAATTTAGTTTTGTATTGTAGGCTGACGATGTTAGTTATTATGCTATGAAAGTTGATAGTGTGGGTATAGAGTGTTGAGTGATGTTAAGTGGCATAAGAGTAGCGATGGGATGAAGAGAGGTTACTTGCTGAGGCGCTGTGGAGTTGACTTTCGTGAAACTCCAGATAGTTCCCGAGTGTCTTCATTGTCTGAAATTCAGTGAGAACAAGAGAGTGGCTAGGAAAATTTTTTGGTTGGTGGTGAATGAGTGTGTGTTTAGTTGTTTTATTGTGGTATATGGTGTGGTTGTATTTGTGCATGACAGAGAAGTGTGTGTTGGTTTGATAGTTAGTTGTAGTTTTTATGAAGATATTGTGAGTAAGTGGCCTATGATTATTGTTGACCGTTATGTGTAAGTAAGTTATTGTTAGTTGAGGAGTATGTATGGTGGTGATTTAGTTTAGGGGAGTGTGAGGTGGTGTATTAAGATTGATGATATTATGTAGTAGTATAGTTGGGGTGTGGGTAGGTGATTGAGAGTGTGATTATTAATATAGTGACATATATTAGTGAGTGAGTGTGAGTGAGTGAGTGAGTGATATATGTGAGTGAGTATATATTTTGTTGGGTGTGTTGGGTTATTTATAGTAGTGATGCTGGTATGAAATCTTGGTGTGATGTGTGTTGTTGTAGTGAGGTAGTAGGTAGGGTGAGTGTTATGTGAATATATAGTTTAGGGTGGAGTATATTATAAGGAGGGGGTATATGGTTGGGGTAGTATATTGTGATAGTTGGATGTTTGTGAGTTATTATTGTTATTAGTATGAGGTATCTGTGTTAGTGTGCCAGTTTGTTCCTTTCCCCCCTGATAATTTCTATAGCGATTTGTGAGAGGAGTGTGTGTGTGAGAGAGTGTGAGTGTGTGAGAGAGTATTGCTTGTTTGAGTAATTTATATTGAAGTTTTATGATGAGTATATGTCGGTGGTGTTCAGAAAGGGAGTCTCCTAAGTATATATTAAAAACCAAACTTTAATGCAGCATATGAATTCAACTTAGAATTTCATCTTAATTTTTTAATAATGTTTAATCCGCATCTGAATCTCGAACTGAGTTTTTGAAATTGCTGTACTAAGATTTAACAAATTCCCAAAATACAGACCCAACATTCATACTTCCGACCCACAGACTTAATTATCGCACATCCATTTTTTTATACTTTTTGGATGATTAATATCAGCATTGGAGAGAAGTTTTTAAATTTTCCTTGCCAATTTGTCATACCGAACGGGTGTAAATAGTGCCATATGCAAAAAGATGCTGCTTCTTGTAGTTGTGAACTAAGGTGATATGCGAAAGCCACAAATGAAGTTTAGAAAAGCAGAATTGGATTTTTGGAAGTTGAAATGGCATCACAGCACAGGTCGCCCAAACACCGCAATAGATGGAACTAGTTTCTTGTCCGCAGTCACAATTTCCAAATTTTACATCTTGTTGCAAA
>JABUQX010072285.1:12500-23837 GCA_015478945.1 Trachelipus rathkii
GAGAGAGAGAGAGAGAGAGAGAGAGAGAGAGAGAGAGAGAGAGAGAGAGAGAGAGAGAGAGAGAGAGAGAGAGAGAGAGAGAGAGAGAGAGAGAGAGGTCGTAATTAATATGCTATATGTGCTAAGATAGTGTATTAAGCCAGGGTAAGTCTGGTTATCATAAAATTATTTAACATAAAGCGTTAGTACTTATGTTAAAAATGTTTTAAAATGAAAATTTGTTTTCTATTTTTCTGATAATCCTATGTTCCATATACGATATTTAATACTGTCAGGTTATTTTCACGTAAAGTTTATACAAAATGTGTTCAAATATGACTTTAATCGCTTAATCAATGGATCACGGGTGATAGGGAGGGGGGGGGCGTGTGGTTGAATAGAGTTTGATCTATCTATTTATTGATTAATTGATATTTTTAATAAAAAAGAATAAAAAATTTAGTAAAAACATAAAATGATATTACTAATTTTAGGCAATGTGCAAACAAAAGCATATTTTATATTATGTTATACAAATGATAAAGTAAAAATATGTACTTTATTGATTCTAAAGCAGTAAGTCAACAAAGCAATAGCGCATGGCTGGATCGGAACGGGTGCTGTTGGGGGACCGTTTGCACTACTACATTATTGAGTTACTGCCTTAGGGTCAATAAAATACATATTTTTAATAAAAATAAAAAAAATTAGTAAAAATAAAATGTTTTTAATAATTTTTAAAATATATTTTAAAAATAAATAAATAGATGTGAACTAAAAGTTTAAAATAAATATAAATAAAAACTTTAACATAATATAAATATTTCATCATGCAAAAAAATATATTAGTTTACCTCTGCCTAAAGAAAATGATATTTGAGTCTGATATATTGATAATCTGTGTAATTATTTGATATTAGATGATTTCATTTCATTTTAAGGGTAAAACCCCCTTTTAGGGATTCGGTCCCCATCTTTTGTGGGTATCCTACCTTTTTAGACTCCTCAGGATATCCTTCGGCATTTCAATACATATTTATTGATGGAAAATACAATAGGTCAAAGCAAGTTTTTTTTCCAGTGGTTGCACTCCTTGGGGGTGTTCAGACACCCTGCAGCAACTTGAAACTATCAAATTCGGGATCTATGGGATCAGAAACAAGTAAAATGACACCAATATTGGTATATTAAAGAAATGTATGCTTACTCATCACCGCACCGCACCTGCTCCGACTCCTACGTCGACATCGGGGCAGTGCTCCATCTCCGTCTTTTTTTTCATCTTCATCCTTTCTCGTCTTCTTCTCTTATGCACTATATGTTTTTCTATTTTTCTTCTTTTTTGGTATGAAACCCCGTAAATGGGGGTTCCTTAGACATCCTTGAGGATGCTGAAACCCAAAATCGGAATATAGGGGTTCGTTAACATAGGAAAAGATACCTTAGTCGTTATATTATATGCTTGTAACCATATTTCAACTCTGGCACCGGCAAAGGCTCCAGTGTAGTGCACCACAATATGTGCCTTCTTCATCTAGAATTTAACTTCTTCTCTTTTACTTTCCATGTATTTCTCCTTTTTTTTCTTATTTTTTTTCGTACGGACCTCTTTAAGGAGTTCCTCATACAATTTTGAGGCTTTTGAAACCCATAAAATCAAGTTCTATGGGTTAGTTAACCTAGGGAAAGATACCTTACTCGAGCTATTATACATTTGCATACAAAATTCAAGAACCGGCTCCAACACCGGTGCCTGAGTCCGTCGCAGCCAAAATTCACCCTAGAGCTTCACAACAACCCGACATACCCACTCTCTTGTATCCCATCAGTGTTAGGGTTCATTCCTCAGGTCAGGTCCACAACCATGTTCTTTCACAAAACCATGCCAATCATTCTTATTATGCACCATTCATCTCGCTTGTGCTATATTCACATCCCTTTCATTCAGACACTCTATTACTTAAATAAAGCTTTCTCTCCTCTCTAATTTTCTCACTCATTGGCTTCAATGCAAAAATTTGATATACGCATCCTCTACCACTTCTAAATGCACTATGTTCTTCATCAATCAACTCTTCAGCAATTCGGCGCCCTCTTCAAACTAAAATACAAACATTTATATCTCCTACCACACTCAACAAATTAATTCCCTGCAGTTTCTATAGCTCCCCGACACTTACCTTTATACAAAGGCACTATCACTTCTCTTCTCCAGTCCTACGGAACTACACTCGACAAACGCTTTATTACACAACTTTCATATTCAGTTAATCACAATATCACCTCCATTTCTGATAATTTCACCAATAATTCTCTGTATACCTGCAGATTCAACATTCTCACTCTACCTATTACCTCCTCCATAAAACACCTACTTCTTCTTACACCATCAAACCCACACACATTCACTATCACCTCTACGTCACTGCCAACAACATGCAGATTTTTGAAATGGTCCCTCCGTACTTTTCTCACATCCTTCTCATTAGTCATGAAAATACCATCCTTATTAATTTTTCTACGAAGATTCCCCTTTCTTTTTTCTTAACCTTTCGTATTTCCTTCCAGAAGAGCTTCCTATTTCCTTGTAGGCAGGTCTATCTTAAGCCATTTAGGATATATGGAGCCCTTTTAGAGAAAATTAGGATAGGTATTAGCAGAAACTTTTGACATTTTAGTTAGTCTAATTTGTTATTTTTATATTTTGAAATTTACAAACAAATGCGAGTATAAAAATCTATACCGCTACAAAAGGTACTTTTCTGGATTTCGATTAGTAAAATCCTGAATAACTTCTTCAAAGTCTATCTCTTTAAGCACATCGCTTTCGATGGACATCAGCGACAAATTGCTCAATCTTTATTGAAGCATTGTACTTCGCAGTTCACTTTTAATTCTTTGCAATTTTGAGAAGGAGCGTTCCCCACTGCTGTTAGTGACCATCATGCATTAAAGAATTGTAATTGCTATTTCTACATTCGGAAACGTGTCTTCGATATTACCTTCTTTTAAAAGATGATATAGTTCTGAAATACTTATAGTCTCTTTACTTTCACTATTCTGCACACCTTTTAAATATTCTGTTGGATTCATACATTCTATTTCTAACCCTTTGGCACTAATGTCATTGTGTTAGACTTTAGAAAATTTCTTACAACTGTATTTCATCTCTTCGGAATTTAAAGTTTTAAGACGAGATAAGAAACCGAACCGTTGACTAGTTTCCCTGTATGAATCCAATCTCTGTTTTAGATGCACGGTCAGGGTATCAATTATTAAAAAAAAAAAGTTTCAACTTTGAATTTTTCTTTGCCACTTACTTGCACACATGGCGCAGAACCATTAAATTATGCCATAAGTGGGCTTCCAGCTCTTATTCTTTGAGATAGGTCATTGTATTAGCTTCTGGAACATCTTTAGAAGCATTTATGTTCAAAAGACCTTTTTCAGTCTCACTGATAATTTCGTCAGCAAACCTTTTCAAAAGGTGTGAAAAATCTTTATAGTTATATCCTTAAATAAATAAAAGTGCGACTAATATAAAGTCCATTATTCTGTTAACAATATATTAACTTAATTCCACATATCTAATAAAATAATAAATTTCAATTTATTTACAGCATCAGCTCGTGCAGACCATCTGGCTTCAGAAGATTTTTAAGAACTTTCTTAAATCTAAAATATTCCTGTTAATTTATTCCAATTTCCGATGGGTAGAACTCGGAAAAGAAATTGAACAAGTTATCTGAAACTCATTTGAAAGAGACTGTTCGGCTCTTGACACACTCCAGCAGGCAGTGAATAACGACTACCCAAAGTTAGAGAGAAAGCAGTACATAAGTTAGACAAATGAGATAAACAAGCTTTTGTCGGTGAGGTAGATGTAAATTTACCATCGAGGCAATCGCTTTCTGTGCATATGATTCATTGATTTCTTTTTCTGACTTAGAAGAAGTGAATTTGGAAACAGTGGTTTTCTGAAACAGTGATGAACTAACCTCAATTGTTTGTAGGTGTGATTCATTTCTTTTGACCAGATTATATTTGATGGGATTATTGCACCAGACGTTCCTAAGAAGGTAAGAAGTTTATGGTTAAATAAACTCTCTCTCTAACTCATGTAAACAGTAAACAAGAGTACATTTTCATTTATAAATAAATCATAAAATAACATAAAATACTCACGCGGAAGGGGGGGGGGGTGCAAAATATGATGGTAATTTTGGTAACTTTTATATTTTGTCTTTTTGATGTGCAGCTTTCTTCTCCTTCTCTGAGCCACTAGATCGTTCGATATATTTTGATTCAATATTTTCTATTTGAGCAAGAGGAGCCTTCTATTTGAAAATTAAAAAGCTGAAAAATTGAAAAATAATCATTGGTTGGGCTGTCGTCGCATGGGCTAGGGAGCTCCATGGAACGAGTGGCCCTGGGATCTAGCCCAGCGAGCCCTTGCGTGAAAATGGGCCTGCTTGTAGGTTCTCATTCATCCTCCTTCCAAACTGTTCATTTACCTCCCTTTTTTCCCCTACCTATGCAACTTTCTTTCGGAATTTCATCATTGGCTTTACGTATATTCAATAATGCATCTCTTTTGTATATTTTTTGTATGTTTTCCCCATTCAATATTGGCATTCTTACTTCCTACTTTAGCACATCCACATTCTTCTCTTTCACTGCTAACAAATGTCTCCTTCATTTGCTTTCAAATTTATTCAACTTCTTCAAAACTTATTTGCAAATGCTCTCACATACTTTTTCTTTCCTTTTAACCCTAGCTGCTCATTTAACTTCTCGCTCTAATTTGTTCCCCGTATGCAAGATTTCTCTTTCATGAGGGAAAGGCTGGAATTCTACCTCCCCCCCCTTATCTAGAATGATAAAAATTGAAGTTTCAAAGGGAAAATAAAGATTTTTTTTTTATTTCCCTCAGAATGTGTTTGTGAGATGTAATGTACTAGAGAGAACTGAGAGATATATTAAGAGCATTAGAAAGGATGGAAAGAATTACAGCCTTGCACAAATTTAAAATTTTTATTATAATAATATAAATAAAAATTATTTTAACAATATTTTTACGTTGGTTAATAACTTCTATCTTTTGTTTACGAACTTTACTTAAATTAATCTTTTTTTTCTTTTTTAAGTTTTATCGTTCTTAACAAAATCTTTATTAGGTTATATAATTCCTTACAATGATGTTGTAAGAGTAGTATTCCTCCGGTTTGACCGATGCCGGCCTTTTCGATAGGAATGAATATAGCTATAGGACTGAAACTTGGAATATGTTCTATGTATGTGTTAAGCTCGCTACACGCGAAATTTCAAGTCGCTAGGATGTATATAGGGGGTGGTTCCCCCCCGAGCGCGTAGCTCAAATAATGGGTTACGCCTTTGTTGCTGCTTCCGAGCGCGGGGAGATTAGGCCTAAATTGAGTTTCGGGTCGAGTCTGATGACGTAACGCACCCTGCTTCTCCCCGTAAGGGGGGACTCTGCCCCTTAAAAAATTAAATTAATTGTAGAAGGCTGTAATTTGGATATTGTATAGAAGAAAGAGAAAGGAGTCTGACGTAATCTCGTCGTAGACGAGATTACGTACCCCTGCGTCCCACCGTAAGGGGGGACGCTGCCCCCCTAAAAATTAAAATAATCGTAGAATGGTGAAATTTGGATAGTGTATAGAAGAAGGAGAAAGGAGTTTGAATCTATAGAGTTTGAGTTAGCAGCGGCACCGGTGTTGGTTCCGATGCGGTGCCTGGTTAGTAAATAAGGTTATAATAATACAATATTGGTGTTAAAATATAGGTTTATAAGATCATAGAGTTCGAATATGAGTGTTTGAGACTTCCTTGAGCGATGCTGGTTCCGTCAGCTGGCCCCGGGCCGACGTGAAACGTGCGCGCGCCCCCGCGCCCGCAGGCGCGATCCTGAGCGAGAACGCAAACGTGTTCCGTTTTCCTTTAATAAAATTTTTATTTTATTTTTAGCTTTTACGAGTGAGCTTTTGTTTTCAACTTAATTTTTTTCAAAAATTTATTATTTTTTATTTATTTTTTTAATTTATTTTTGTTTTTTACTAAAATTTTTTATGCTTTTCATGTTTATAACGTAAAAATTTACGTTTTTACATACCCTAAATCAGTAAATCAGTGTAAATCAAACTGCCCCTCCCCCCCCTCCTGCCATCTATTGATCTATTTGATCTATTGATCTATTGATCTATTGATCTATTGATCTATTGATCTATTGTTCAAGTCATATTTTTTCTTTAGTATAAATAAGTTCTTTGGGTAAAAGCAGGAAAAGAAAACAAGTTTTTTTAAAGCATTTATAAAATAAGTGCAAACTACATAATCGTTTTAACATATAAATTTTTAGCATCAAATATATTTACCAAGTTTATTAAAAAGAAACATTATTTAAAAAACATATAATGAAATAAATACAGTATACACCACATAAATTAGACCTGATAGGTTGTACAGGAAAATATAAGGTCTTAACATATTGAACATTATTATATTTTAAAAAGATGGTTACATATGATTTACTAAACATAAAATCTAAATGGAGAGAGTCAAGGAAATATACAAACATTATTTTTATTCTTATACACGGTTATCCAATGTCCATTGCCTCCGAAAACATCCCTAGGAGAAGGTGTTTTGAAGATTACTAACAAAAATATGAAAGAGTATGTCAATGGGGACCGAGTCTGTGTCCAAATATCACAGAACCGAGTTCATTACAGGCGAAATACACCTAAAAATCTTCTTTCGTTTCCGAAGGCGTTTAATATTTCTTCTTCATTCATCAATTAATAATTCAAGATTACGTTTCAAATTCTGAAGTTAACAATTTGAGGATGTTCCAGATACACAAGACTGAGATTGAGGATATCAAGCTTTGTCCAAATTTGAGACTAAACCCTAATGTTCCTTTTCTTAGGATATTGAGAAATAAGCATTACAAGCAGAAAGAATCAGCCCTGAGATCAGATGGACATAAAATACTGTTTTCCAGCGTAATTCTTGAGATCAACACCCGTGCACCGTTAAGTCGCTGCAAGATACAGTATTGGCAAATAAATCGTAAAAAGGACGCGAACATTGAGAATGTGAGTCTTCATATATCATCTCATAATCACGACCGTATGGTTGACCATTCACGTGTAAACTGATACCTCTAAGTCCGAAATGGGTAAATTTAAAGGCAGACTTTCCATAGTTTCCAGAATAAGCATCGTGTTCTACAATTCCTATTATTACCTTCTGAGGTAAGCTACCATTGACGATGTTAGGTATATTAATACTCGATAATCCTTGGGTAAAGTTAAAAAATTTTAGTCTCAATTCTCTTGATTGGATATTTTGCTGTATCGGTCAAAAGAGATTTCTCTATTTCCATATGTTTAATGGGAGATATTTTCACTTTACGTATATAAAGATAAGCATCCAGTAATTTAAAGATAGGCTTTGGTGCAGTAGTTGTGGCTAAAACAGCGCTTTTAACATTAAAAGTTAACCTGATGCTGGTGTCCACTGATGGTAGAATAAGTCTTTCTTGAGAGAATATATCACCGTTTACACGTCCATAATATTCATACGTGTTATTTTTAGATTTAGCAGCGTTGGTTCTATGTTTCTCTACATCTTTTAAATTGTAATATCCACATGATTGCAGATGAGACTCCTTCGCATCTTGAGAATAATTTAGTAAAGTTTCAATATAACTTCGATAAGGGTAACTTGCAGCTGATGCTCCTAGAGATGTTTCATTTAAAAACACCTCAAGTTGATTAAAACATGTATACAGGAAATTTGTCTCGGTGGATACTATGTGATCGGTTCCTGTGAGATCTGAACCATCTTCGTTTACTAACTTTGTCTTCAGATATAAAAACACATTCAAAGGGTCAAGATATTGGTCAGAAGTGCCAGGGATATTGAATTCGAGAGGTACATCTGTATTTGTGATTGCGTGAACGGGATTAATACTAATAAAGTTGGATTCACTCACACTGATCAGTGTAGGGTTCACTGAGAAGAGATCCAATTCACTCTTACAACAGTCAGGGCTGGAGGAATGGAGGAAATGCATCTTGCTGGTACAATCGCCGGACGTATAATGAGGAGAGATTTGTTTAAACATTCCTTATATACGAAATAGTTAAGGTTGTCCATGTCATTATTTAAATAAAAAAGTTACCACTTATTCATCGTTATTAAAGGGCAAACACATCAATCACTTTTTCTTTAGTGGTCCTTTTCCTATTCCTCTTTATAGGTTTTTACGGCGACCTACACCTTGGACCAGTCCCATCTAAACGTCGTATTTTTTCGTTAACATCATCCTAACATTTCATCAGACAGCATCGGCGAAGTCCGACGTTTTTACCAGCTGTTCGACTGGTCCGATACCTCCATAATATCCTGGAAAGTATCTATACCTGTCCTAAAGCTGCTTTTTTTTAGCGAGGTATTTACCTCTTGATTTAAACAAAGGGATAGCATGTCTGAACAACGAAAGCAAAAAATCGCACCTAATACATAACTCTGCAATTCTTGAACCCCTGAAGACTCGTTCTCTTTCAATTATTATTATTTAACGGAGCTTCCTTCAAATGTGTACTTTACACACTGCTGTCCCAGTCGTGAAATGGGTATGGATTACCTTCCACGTCTCTTAATATAAATACGAATCGAACTCAGTTGGGTCTTACTCAACGGTAAGTAGTGAACATTAGGAAAAGCTTATAACTCTATTACCTTTAGGAAAATGAACTACTCTTACAAAGAGGCTTTTGTATTCCCTACTACTGATGGTCTATAATATCTGTATAAACATAGGCCATACGAGGATCTTGAAACATCTTAGAAGGTATGCATACAAAATGTAATAAACTCTCGGTGTCATTTTTTGAGACATACTCTTCCATCGTTGGTATATAACGTATTAAATCCTTTAGAGATGGTTTGATATCGTTATTTCTCAATATTGAGTCTGCATGTGATTAATTACATTTACGAAACCAGGCTGAAGAATGGAAAATAAATAAACTTCTATCTTTCAGGTTCACATGAGTTTGAGATTTTAAGGTGATTAACACGTTATCTTCGTTAACGGTTTTATTAACAAGAAACACTAAATCTTTACATAAGCAGACTTGTTTCAAATTTTTTGTTTAAGGCCATGAACACGTCAGTAACCGATTTGTAAAGACCCCGACTTATGAAATATTTTTCATAGAAATATTTTTTTTTATCATGTTCAATAATGTCTGTATTAGTTTTAATTTTTAATACATTTTTAACATATTCAACACTTCTAAATATTATAAATGCCAAAGGGGACTCTAATATATTCTCAACAGATGCGTCAAGAATTATTTCACTTAATCCTGCTTCATACATTTCTCGATCAAAACTTATAGGGTTCAATAATTGGGTTGTATAGTCGTGATATTTTATTAGCAGGATGTAGATCCATATATGTTTTAAATATTTTTATGCCGATGAGGGCAGCGTTAGATAGAAATGATCTTCGGAGGTCATGATTGCAGTTTCTCAATTTCATATACAACTATTTACGAGCTAGACTCTTTACACTACTGGAGCTTCTTCCGTATATGCACTTTACACACAGCCGTACCATGTGTGAATGGGTAAGGGTTCCCTTCGACATCTCTTATATATACTCTTACGGTTCTAAATTGAGCATTATTCAGAGGTATATAGTGTACACTAAGAAAACTTATAACTCTGCCATCTTTAGGAAAATGTATCACTCTTAGTAATTGAGCCTTAGTGTTTCCAACATACTGGGGTTTTACAATGTCGCTGTAAACATACGCTACACCAGGATCGTGTAACATCTTTTGAAGGATCACATACAAAAATGTTAATGAATCATCGGTGTTTGCTTTTTGCTACAGCTTATCTAAATACCTCTTCCCATCGTGAGAATATAATGTATTAATTTATTTAGAGGCGCTTTGATATCGTTAATATTCTCAATATTTTATCATCACGTAAGTAACTACATTTACGAAACAAGTCTGATGGGTGGAAAATAAATAAACTTCTATCTTTCAAGTGTACTAGAGCTTGGAGACCTTTAAAGTGAATTACCCATTGTCCTCGTTGAATGTTATATTAACTAGAAAATAACTAAAATCTTTACATTATACGACCTTGATTTAAAATTGCTTGTTCAAATCCTACGAACACATCGGTAAAGATTTATAGAGACCTCTTGTTTATTAAATTCTTTCAAAAGAAGATATTCTCTATCGGCTCTCTCGATAACACTCATATCTGTGTTAATTTTTAATACGTTTTTTAACATATTCTCAACACTTCTAAATATTACAAATGCCGTGTGTGATTCAGGCATATTCTCTACACGCGCATCCAGTATCATTTCACATAACCCAACTTCGTACAATTTCTCGTTCGAGTTTTATGGGACTCAATAACTCTGTAGTAAAGTAGATATTTTATTTTCCGGATATAAGTCCATAGAAGCCGAGGATGGCAAGCGTTAAGTAGAAATGATCTTCACTCTCCATGTTCACAAAGTAAACTGATCAATGTTCTTAATTTTCGCTAGCATTTATGTAACTGTTAAAACTTCACTGGGTAACCTATCCATTTGACAAGGTACTGTTTATTTTTACCTTTTCCCTTAGATCCTAATATTTTTTCTATTTTATAACTCGTGCTCTTTTTAGGGTCGATCGAATTTTTTCTGTATTTCTTGTTAAGTAGAATCCTCCTTTTATTTTTTCAGAATCTAAATCCTCAAAGATAGTATAATTTAACCTGTCTCTAGAATTCTCTGATGGTATCTACTTTAAAAACTTCTCTCGAACCATCCAGCTTCATATCCCTTTCTGAAATTTTTCATCAGTCCTGGATACTCCCACATAATATCCTACTTTAACACCCGTGTTTTATTTTTTATTTTTCCCATGAGTTGATAGGTACAGCAGGTTTTGGTCTTCACCATCTCTATAGGGGTATTCTTAAGGTTCTATGATAAGACCGATTATAGGAGTAAGCAGGTCTTGTAGTATATCAAAATATTTAAATGTATTCATCTTCGTGAAATACCTATGCATTCTTTCTTTTATAGTTCTTTGTACTCTTTCAACTATTGCGGCTTTATTAACTGAAAATGTGTTGTAATACCCTATGTCATACTCAGTAACTATTTCTTGAAACTCTTTGCCTAAAAATTCTGTACCCTTATCTGTCCATATCATTTGAGGATATCTAACATCTTCATTTATAATTTCTTTGACTGCTGTAGCAACAGTCTTTGATTTTTTTTATCTTTTAAAACCCTTAACCATA
>JABUQX010072286.1:0-32337 GCA_015478945.1 Trachelipus rathkii
GTACGCCTAGGAGACATATCTCAAGATACTATCCATGAAGGGCTCCAAGTTTGAAGGGGCTCCAAAAATTATTATACAGAGCTCAAAATAAAAGACGCAGCCTAGATATATATTCTACACTATTATAATAATCATAGATATATACTAAGATATTACCATATATTACTACTATAATATTATATATATAATTAATATATATATAATATTAGTTAATATATATATTATTAATATATATATATATATTAATATATATTATATATATATTATATATATATATAACTAGGTATATATATCATGTATATATTAATATATTTATATTTATATAGGTACAATTAAATATTGTATAATATATGGATATATATATATATATTAAATATAATATATATCATATATATATATATATTAATATATATAAATATTATATATTAATATATTATATATATATATGGTCATAGGAAAATATATATATATTTTATTTACCATTATATTATGAATAATATATATATATATACGGTTAAATTTAATTAATATATCTATATATTATATATATTAATATACATAGTATATTATAATATAATATATTATTATATCTGGTCAAGTTTTCCATATACTTCAATAAAAGTTTTTTTTTTTTTTTTTTTAAAAAAAATCGTGGTTATGCGATTTTTGTTAACTTTTATAATATAGGTACTGTAATTTTGTTTTAAATAATTTGTAAATATTATAATATTATCTATATAATTATATTTATTTTTTTATTATATATTTATTATATAAGAAATATTATGAGGGACTTATACTAATATAGTACTATAACGGAAAATAGGAATTATATTTATGTTCGTGAATAGAAAATGATAATATTTACAAGTACATATAAAGTGACAGATAGTACTGAGGTTATAACTTTAACTTTTTATATTTATTTATATATTTATATTATTATGATTGCATTTATTTATTATTTTAATTGAGTTTATTGAAGAGAGCATATAGATATATATCATGATTCACACGGAGTTCATTATATAAATTTTGTAGTATAGAAATAAATTATGTGACATTACTACACAAATTTAACTATAAGCATTAATTTTTGTTATGCATATACATCATATATATATATATATATTAGAGGGTGGTAACGGTATGTGTGAGATAAGTGGATTGAGTGAGGTGGCAGATATCGAGTTTCTCAAAAAATTTGAATAGGCAAAAACTCATCTCCATCTCTCTTCATATTCTACTCTTCGAGATTTCTATATATACTATCCTGTGCATCTATCTATTCTCATATCTATATCTCCTTCATCTCTATCTTCATTCATCTTACACTAATTATTCATCATTTCATCTATCTAATATAACTCTATCACTACACTCTAACTCTACACTTACCCTCAATTCTCTCATATTCTCAATTCAATAAATACTCCATCACATTCCATATCACCGAAGGTACATACGTAACAGATTATTCTCGACACTGAAAAATGTTAGGAACATATCATCTACTCTCACGTTTGTACTCTCACTAATATCTCTTGCACGTCTCTTACATTGGTCTCTGATTCGACATCGTCAGAGTTCTCTACTTTTAAAGGATCCTTCCCTAGTTGAGAGTACTTTCTACTCCCAAGATATGCTGTATCTTTGTTTGCGTCTTGCACATTCGTCGTTCTTCGAATGTATCTCTCAAATACTCCCATAGGATTATGGTCCTCCTCTCATCTCCGTTTCCTCTCACTTCGGGGTCTCTGTCGTAACCTCTTTTCGCTCTCCTCTCGTTTTATCATCTTTCAATACTCTAAAATTTATTTATAAAACAAATAAATAAATACAATGAATCATCATATCTACGCGGAGACCTCTCTCTCAACAGAAATCTCACTACATTATGATCTACTATATCTCTTACTATATGGATTAGGTCAGTCTATATCTCCTTAATCTATATCTCTGTCTTTACTCTCATATAATAATATATTGGTAATCTAATATAATATATAATATAGTAATGATTATATTTATATATATATATATATAGTTAAATTTGCTTAAACACAACCTGGATATTTTATTATTGGAATAGTTTAGAGTCAATGGAATTGCAAATTGTAATAAAATTTAACAATTAAAAGAGTTACAATTTTAACATTAGCTTTCGCCTATGATAAACTATAGACCTCTTTCAGATGGTTCGTGAGGTGTGAACTTTTTTTAATTTAAAAAACATTGAAATCAAATATAAATTTTCATTATGGTTTGATCTTTCTTTTTCTCTTATATCCTTAAAGTATCTGAAGTAAAAGAAAGAAATGGAGTTGGATTGTACTCTTAGTTTTTTATTGGTGGCACATAAGGACCAACTTGTTATAAGTTTAAATCTTGGCGTATTATATAATGTTATTTTATAGGCTTCAGAGTGTGATTCCTGTGGTTATA
This sequence comes from Trachelipus rathkii, assembly GCA_015478945.1. Taxonomy (NCBI): domain Eukaryota; kingdom Metazoa; phylum Arthropoda; class Malacostraca; order Isopoda; family Trachelipodidae; genus Trachelipus; species Trachelipus rathkii. The sequence continues at coordinate 2,446 of JABUQX010072286.1, forward strand.
ATGTGGTTGCTATAATTTAAGTGGAGAGTCAGCGATTGTGTTCTAATATCTTATGTACCTGGGAAGTGAATAATCGTATTGTGAAGTCAGGCAGACATTTAAATTTTAGGAGTTGTTGAATTAAATCATATTTATGTTGATAAATTCTTTTTCTCGGTTTCAAATATCACGTTTCGCCTATGTAAATCTTGGGCCTCAACGAGTTGGGCTTTCTGAACAGTATGAACATGGGATTTTTGTAAAGTCAATTTAGTTTGATGATGTATTGACTTTGAGGGGGGGTTTGAAAACTTTTTAAGAGGAGGGGATTTTATTATGGTTCTTAACAATAATGGGAGGGTTATCTTTTTAGGAAGGGTGTTGTTTTGATTAATGTGTTGCTTGTTTCTTTTATCTTAAATGGGTTCATATGAAATTTTGTTGCTTTAATATAAGAAAATGTCAAAATAAAATTTCTGTTTCTCTTTATGGTGGGATGCCACAAGGTTAATGAAAATTGTGTTCTTGTCATATTTAAATGGTCCTGAATAGAGAAAATTTTGTTTCTGAATAAGAGATAGAAGTTCAGACTCTCCACAGAACGTAGAGCTCTGATATTAATAAAAGTTGTTAATGTTATGCTAATGGGTTTAAGTGTAATAAAAGGGTGTAATTGATTAAAGAGCCAATGTATATATCTAAAGAGGAAGACAGATTGGTTTTCTGTATAACTGAATACGAAAGATGTAATGAGTCCTTCCAAGAAACTAAAGTGTCTAAGAAAGGTAGAGAAGAGTTTTGTGGTAATTCATGTGTGAAAGAAATAGAATAATGTGAGCACTTTAATCCAAATATTATATATATATATATATATATTATATATATAATACATATATATATTTAATATATATAACTATTACTATATATATATATATATAATTATATATTTATATATATAAATATATATACTATATATATATATATATACTACTATATAATATATATATAATATCTCCTAGAACTATATATTTTATAGATAATATATATTTTAGTATGTTTTTTTGTTTATTAGTATATTTTGTTATTATTTTATATATAATATATAGTATATAAATATATATATATATAAGTAGGCTATATTTTAATATTAAATAGTATATATAAGTAATATATATGTATATAATATATAATATAATATATATAATATATATAATATAGGTATATATAAGATATTATATAATATATATAAATAATATATATATATAATATATATAATAACATTTTATATTTATTTTGGTTATTTTAAATTTTATAAATCTTTGAAAATATAAAATATTTATCAGATAAAATTGATACTATGTTAATATAATTTAATAAAAGGAAACATTTAAAATCATTATAATTAATATATTATATATATAGTATAATATATACATATATATATATATAGTATACATATATATATATATATATATATATACTTATTATAATTATATTTTATATTCAAATATTTTAGTAGTAATATATATTTGGAGGTAATAGGTGATATATAGAGTGACTTAATATTGTGAGGTAAATATATATATAGAGGTATAATCTACGTTAGTTTGAGGTCAAGTTCTTTCACACATATCAGAATATACCCGCTTCAACGACCACTTGATATATATATATATATATATATATATATATATTTATATAATATATATATATATTTATTTTTTATATAGTGATATGATCGTATATATAATAATAAAAACCTATAGTAGTATATATATTTATACTATAATATCATTTAAAGCCTAGTGCTATTTTTTAATTTCGCATCTTAATATGTATATAGTCACTCAAGCCCCTATTTTTATTCAATTATGATAACTCCAAGTACATTTAAATTAAAACTTTTATTTAAAAAAGATGAACAAGATTATACTCCTATAATATTCTCATTTGAATCCTCCTAGCTTTCGTGTGGTATCCCTCCACATCTTTCAAGGGACATTCCAAAGAGAGCTTCCTGAAGAGATGTGGACAGGGATACGCCCCTACGAGGAAGGTTAGGATGATTCAAGGAGGAATTATAAAAATTACTAATCTGCCTCTTTTAAATAAAAGTTTTAAATTAAATGTACAAAATAAGTTATTTATATAGTGATTAACGAATTTAAGTATGGAAGTGTATTATAATTATATAATTTATTTAATATTTTATATATTATAATTATATATATATAAATATTATAGTATAGTATATATATATATTATATATTATATTTTATATTAATATAATTTATATATATATATATTAATATATATAATATATATATATATATATATTATTATAATTATATTAATATATATAATTAACATATATATAATATTAATATTTGAAGCAAATATCCACATACTAAATAAAAATAGATCACATATTATATTTATATATATATTAATATTAATAATTATATATATATATATATATATAATTATATTAATACATAGTCAGCAAATATGTACAATATATTACCTTATATTAAATATTATATATAATATCTTAATTAAAGATGCTAAATAATTCCATATATATTATAAGTGACCCTATTCTTTTTATTTATTTCAAACTTAATATTTTATTTTTGAAATGTTTTTATATGTTTTTTTGTTTTTCAGATACATAACTTCTTAAAATAAAGAAATTATTTAATAAAATTAAAAAGAATTTTATTTACCATAACTATTAGTGAATTTTTTCACACATACTTAACAATTTTTAAATCATTTTTCCAATCATTCATAAGCAATTTTCTTAACTATTTTACTACTATCACTCGTTAATTATTAATTATTATTATTATTATTTAATTATTATTATTATTATTATTATTTTTTATTATTATTATTAATTTTTTTTTACAAAAAAAATTTCAGTACTATTATCTATTTATTAATTATTTGTTATTTTATTATTATTTTTATTATTATTTATCGTTTTTTAGTAATATTACATGTAGTAACTCTGGTTATTTCCACAGGTTCTACTTTTGATTCATTTCTAGTGTTTTGTGAATAAAAAATCAAACCAAGTCTCTACTGTGATTCAACATCCTTCTATCGTGAGCCAAGAAATCAACAGCAGGAAGTCTGCGAAATATTATAAGCCTTCCTCATTATATTATGCAAAAATACAAATAACTTATTGAAGCTTTTGTATGAAAAGCTATTTGTCTTATTATTGTTAATAGCTGCTTGTCTCGTTTTATCTAAAAAAATAACTAATCTTGTGTAGTTTATCACCAAAAAAAAAGACAAGTAGTTATAACTGGTGACCCCAGAGCTCGAATATCATATATTTTTTGTATTTCTGTTTACATTATCATTTTATATCAGTTTTTATATTTTTTTAGGAACCCATTGGTTATTTTTTAGCTGTAAAAATAATTATATTTATTATTCATCATACGTCTACAACTACCACTACTACTACTACTACTACTAACTATACTACTATTCTTACTACTACTACTACTACTAACTACTAACTACTACTTACTATACTACTTACTAACTACTACTCCTACCTTAACTATTGGTAATACTACTCCTTTACTATTTCTACCCCTACCCTCTAATATGTTATTTATTCTAATTCCTTTCTTCTTGTCATATTTCCTCTTCTTTCTCCATCTCAAAATTTTTCTCATCCTTCGCCCTTGTATGATCCACACCAACACTATCTGTTACAACAATCGCTAAATCAACAATTGTTGTCACAACATCAACAACAACAACTACATCAACAGGGTACTCCACCGCCTCCTCCTCTTTCTGCAACTTTGACGGCGACTACCTGGCCTATATCGCGTGTTCCTCGCCTTACCCCACCGCAATTTAGGAAAGATGATGTTGAGTTTACAATTCAGCAATTTGATATTTTCCTTGCTTCGATTCCTACAGAAATCGAGAAAGCTAATGCTTTTCTGCTCTCCATACCCTATGAAGTGCCATGAATATTCAATCCCTAATCTTACCGTCAATCTAGCTCCTCTTCACTCCTTATTTCCTCTTTGTGATTTATTACGTCACCTATAAAATCTTTCTCCTTCTGATGCTACCCGTTTTCACGAATTGTTAAAACATGAGGTGTTGGGTGATCGTCTTCCTTCCAGCTTCTCACGTCGTATGCTCTCTATTTTCCTGGTCCCCTTGCTGATAGTACCAATTCTCATTCTTCGCACTCACTTTCCTGGACCTGTCTTAACTGCTTGTTGTTTTAGTCCACTCCTCTTGCAATCTCTTAGGGTTGACGCCTTTGTCTCTCTTCAAGATTTAGCCGAACGCGCGGATATTATTAATTTCACTCCAATTCAATTCTTTTTCTTCTCCCTAAATAAACTTAATACCCATCTTTTAACCTAATCCTAATGGGGTTTCTACTCTCGCGAATTATGCCTTCTCTTCTTCTTCTATTTACTTTTCCGGTTCTCAATTTGCTACTAACTCTTCTTCTCTTCCTTCTATATCTTCTATATATTCGTCTTCCGCTGCTCTATCTTCCTTCTGCTCCGTGCTTCCTTCTTCTCTTTGTACTCCTCCTCCATCTTTCCAGATACTCTCCATGGCTAATACGATAAATCTCTTTACTAATATTACTTATTACCTTGTTGAAACAATAGTGAATGTTCAAGATTATTTCTTTGCCAAACAACAATATGTCTTCTAATCTCTCCGTTTGTCAGTGTCGCAATCCTGCATCTCTCAAGCACTGGATGATCCTTGGGCGTTCTACTCCTTACTTTCAACCTTTACCTTAGGATAAACCTTGTGTTGCCACACTACCTCCTCAAGTGTCGTGCGTGCGCTGTTTATGGCTTACTACTCATTATCATTTTGGTGTTAAGCTTATTCTCGTAACTGCATCCTTTTTGGGACCCCTCTAGTAAATAATTAAAAGTATCTTACACAGAAGTTCTCTATTGCAGGGAAAACTCCACTCGGGGGGGAAACCGTAGATTCTTGGCGCTCCTCCGCTTGGTCATTTCCTCCAAATGCCAATTTCAGATTCACTCCATATGCCTACTGTTTCTTATTCTCTTCGGTTCCTGCTCCTACAACGGTTTCTCCTTCTGTTCCTATTTCTGTTGATTGATTCTTTTTCTGTTTCTATTCCTGAAGTTAATGCTGTTCTTCCAGGTTCGCTTTTTTACGTATATTTGATGGTGATTCTAAACGGTTTTTCCTTATTGACTCGGGCAGTAGTTACTCTCTATTTTGAATGTTCCATGGTTTTTGTTCTTTTTCTTTTCCCCTGTTGTTTCTCATTTACGGGCTTGCTAATAGTTCTAAGCATTTGCTGTCTATGGTGAAACACTCCTTACTAACATTTATCTATTGGCCTGCGTGCGTATCCTTTCGTTGGACTTTTCTCCTTAGGCCGATGTTCATCAAACATCATTGGTAGGCATAGATTTTCTAAGTATACATTTCAATATTCTAACATTGACAATGGCAAATAGTTCGATCTCACTTTGATGTTACACTTACATACTCTTCATTCTTGTAATAACCTGTTCTTTTTGATTCTCCTATGATTTCATGGTTATCATAATCTTTCACTGATGGGTCCTCCTCTTATTCTTCTTTTCACGCTCTTTTGCATTCTGAATTTTCTGACCTAATCCAGCCTATTTCTTATCTTTCTCCTGCGTCTCACCATGTAATGCATTACATTGAGACAAAGGGTAGTCCTCCTGTTTGCACACGGCTCGCAGACTTCTCCCAGAAATGTTAAACCGTTAGCACCGTGTTGAATTTGACATGCTCTCTGGAATAAGGGTATTCGTTTTCCCCTTCTACTTCTCCTTACGCTTCTCCGCTTCACATTGTTAAAAAAGGGCCAGATTCTTTTCATTTTGTTGGGGACTACAGGTTACTAAATTCTAAAACTGTTGCTGATACTTAATCTATTCCTGATTTACATGATTTTACTTCTTCTCTAAATGGATGCACCATTTTTTCTTCTCTTGACTTAAAATCTGCATTCCTTCAAATTCCTGTTAATCCTGATGATCGTCCTAAACTCTTCAGCTTCAAACTCCTTTTGGCAATTTTTTTATAACTTTATGCCTTTTGGTCTTCGTAATGCCAGTGCTACTTTTCAACGTTTGAATAGATCATGTTTTAACGTGGGTTTTACCCTTTGTATATGCTTACATTGATGATCTATTAGGTTGTCTTCTCGTTCTCCCGCGGGCGAGGAGCATAACTTTCTCATCTTCGTAACTGTTTCTCTCGTTTATTACTCAAGCTGGTCTTCGTTAAATTTCGAGAAATGCATTTTGGGTGCTGCTTCTCCTTCATTTTCTTGGCCATACAACCATGGGTTCTTCTCTGGTCTTTCTTTCTCGCACTAACCTGATAGTGGTTTCTGCCCTATTATTACGTGGTGTTGATTAATCACTTTCTTTCTATCACTCAGAAAGATCTTCGTGCTTACCTAGGTCTCTCCTTAATTTTTATCGTCGTTTCCTCCCCAAGGCTGCTGCCATATTAGCTCCAGTTAATGCTTTGCTTGTTCAAGGTCGTCGGGGCAAGCTCGACAAGATGGTTAATTTTGGACTTGATATGCTGCGTGTTGAGGATTTTTTTAGGAGACCAGTAGTAAACACTTTATTAAAGGTGTAAGGGCTAAGCGTAGAACACGGAATTTGTTTTTCCTTGACACGGTGCTGGAAACTCGCCTAATTTGTAGACGCCAGTGATTAGCTGTAGGAGCTTCAACCTAGAGCAACTGCAGGGGAGAATTGGTCGCTTGGCTCCTCAATTCGGTGAGCTTTTTATTCCCAGAAGTAACTATCCTTCATCACTGCTTGCCACCTCACTCGCCTATATGTACTTTTGGTCGTGAGCTATTTGCTGCTATATTCTTCATTAAATACCTTTAGATATTGCTTCTTGTAAGGTCGTCCCAGTTTATATTATGTTCTCAACAAGGATCATAACCACTCACTTCTGCTATTACTTCTGTTTTATCTTTACACAACTATTCATCACTCGTGAAATCCTCTTCGCATCGTGGATTTTTTTGCCTAACTTCTAAATGATCTTATTTCGTCCACAGCTTCCTGTCGTGGATAAACTCTAAATGTGCTGAGATGCTTTATCTCGTTATCAACTAAGGTATAAATGCCGGTTGACGATACCTTTGCCTGACCCATTAGACTACTCTGCTATGTTGGTTGCTCGTAAGCCTTGAAAATGGGAGGAAGGATTCTTATTCTTCCTGCTGTAGATACCTTTCTATCAACTTTCAAAACTCTTTTCTTTACCTGATTCACTGTTCCTATTAAATTTGTGAATTTCTACTGGTCAGGTCACCCGTCCTTTTGTTTACCTCTCTTTGCTTTTCGGAAAACAGGTTTTTCTTACCCTTCATTCTCTTTCTCATCCTGGTATTCGTGGTTCTCAATAAATACTTTTAATCCTCATCGTTTTTTTTGGCCTAACATGCATACTGACATCTCTTTTTGGGCTCGTTCATTGTATTGCTTGTCAAAAAACAAACCAAAGTTCATAGACATACTAAAACCTCCTTGGTTGCAATTTCCTTTACCCTCTTTGTCGTTTGATCGTCTTCATCTGATACTTTGCGGTCCTCTTCGACCTTCGCGTGGGTGTACCTTATTTCTATTAGCTAAATGGTGTTGGAACTAGATATACTCGTGGGCGCTGAAGTTATTCCTCTTTTCCTTCTCCTACTGCGGAAAATATTGCTACGGCATTTCTTACTAACTGGGTGGCTCGTTTTGGTGTTCCTTCCTCTATTGTCACTGATAATGGCCCACAATTTCGTTCCTATCTTTGGCGTGATTTCTTATCTCTCCTTGGTATTGAAAAATCCATTCCAGTACTTATCACACCTTCACAATTATTGGCATTCTTATGTCGAGCGCACTTTCTCGCCAATTAAAAGGCTGCTTTGGCGCTGCTTCCCCTAAAAATCCGCAACAATTGGGTGGGTAGAATACTTCCTCTGGTTTTTGGCTTGGTCTTGTCTTTATACGTGATTAATGAAAGATATTGAAATCTTTCTGCATGCTGAATACTTAAAGTCTATGGTTCACTATATATACCTTTTATATCAGCAGGCGTCTTCCATGGTTGAATGTTTTTTTCTTTTGCGGTGCTTCATATGACCTTTCCCTTTTCCGGATTATCCTTTTTTTCTCTCTAAGCTTCGTTCTATTGTTTCTTTCTCTTCTTCTTTTCTTCCTTCTCTCTGCTCGTTCCCCAATCTACTGTTGTTTACTATCTACCCATCTTTCATATTAATAGGGATTCTGGGGGGCTACTCATTATATGTTTCTTCGTTCATCGGGCTAAACTGCCTGGCCAACATCTCCGCTTTCCTTTAGCAGCACCCCTTCTTATACTGGTCCTTTCGAATCGATTGGTTTCCATTAACGTCGCCGACCTCAATTTTTTCCCAATTCAAATGGGACTCGTGGTTGAAATGTTTCTGTTGAACGTATTAAACCTGCTTTCCTTGACTCTTCTGATTCTGATCTTTCTGATAATCAGTTGCTAGATAATTCTTTTTTCCTTGATGGTTCTTCTTATGGTTTGAATGATGATTGATTCTGATATTGGCTCTTCCTCCTTGTTTCCATCTTTTCCTTCAAGAATTGTTCCTGTGTCTTCCTCTCCCTTACACGAGGCTGTTGTGGTCCCTACTACAGTTCCACTTTCTGTTACTTCTACTAGTCCTTCTCTTACCGCCACTACCTCTTCTTCTGTTTCCCGTCACATGACTTCCTTGTCTTTTCCTCCTCCGATTTTACCTCCTGTCCTTGATTTTGATTTACCTCCTGATATTTTTAACCTTGTTCCTCCTCCTGTATCGTCCGTCCGCGCTAGCCGGGCTCTCTTCTTTTTTGGTGAAGTCTCCTGTCCTCTCCTAGTATCCGTTCTTCTCTTCTTACTCTCAGACACAGTCAAGATCCTTCTCACCTTCTATCTATCATATCTATGCTTCCGCCCTGCGTTATAGTTATTACTTCTACCGACAACTCGCGATTTGGGCGCTTCCCGGCTTACTTCGCTATTAAAAAACCAGGTGCGTTCTTGGCGGCAAGTCTTTTGAGGGAAATTTGCCGTATCTATACGTGACCTAGGCTACCTTTTTGATTTCTTAAACTTTGACACTCATTGTTATTTTGCAAATGTCTTATAAGTTTTTTTTGTTTTTTCACATAAGAAATAAAATATTTAAATAAAGAAATTATTTATTAAAATTAAAGAAACTTTTTATTTACTATAAACTATTATAACGTCCTCAATTTTTACCCTGGTAAACATACCCTAAAAATGGGATTTGATTATGGCTATCATGGATTTCTCTGTTCATTATTTATTATTATTATTATTATTTCTCACCAAATAAAATTATTATTATTATTTGATTTAATTATTTATTATTAATACTATAATTATTATATGTTTTATTTAATTTATATATTTATTTATTATTATTATTATTATTATTCACTTTAATTATCATATTATTATTATATTTTATATATTATTATTTTTATTTACAAAAATTTATAGTATAATTATTATATATTAATTTATTATTTATTTTATTAATTATTATTTTGATATTTTTATTATTATTTTATATTTTAATTCGTTTTATTAGTAATTATTAAAATTACATGTAGTACTGTGGTTATATTCCAATCAGGTTAACTAATCAAACTTTATTTGATTCATTTTTCTTACACGTTCATTTTCACAGGATGATGGTGACAAGTAATAGGGAGGAGATTACGGGAGGAGCGGGTCTATGTCCACAAGTTTACTTTTCGTGATTCCCGCGGAACTTTTGCTTTATTCCCACTTTCCTACTCGCATAGGGGATGCCTTTCTCATTCAAAGAAAGGTCAACAGCAGGGAAAGTACCTAGGCGGGAAGGAATTTATATTTTCGCACTTCCCTCATATAATTAAACTTCATGCCAAAAAACAAATAACTTTATTGAAAGCTTTGTTTAGAAAAGCTATTTTTGTTTCTCTATATAATAATAGGGTATTAATTAAGTGGCTTCCTCGCAATTGTCTTCGAGTATTTAATTCTAAAAAAGGAGAGAATACACAAGCAACGCAGTCTGCCTTAATTAACCCAAAAGAAACCTAAAGACAAACGTAGCTTATAATTTTATATATTTTTGGTACTTTTCATACTTTTATATTCACCATACTTAAAATCATATATATAATATATATAAAAATACTATAATTAATTATCGGCTATCTATATATACTATCATATATAGTACGCAGGAACTTAATATAGGGTAAATGATAAGGTGTTTAATTTTATATATTATTATTAAATTAGAATAATAAATTATATATACAACAAATTTATATTATGTATACACTATGCTTGAATATAGGGAATAAAGTATATAATTAGGTATATTCTACTTAGGTTGAAGTATAGATAAAGGAGTGGCTGGTGTCTTCTTAATAGGAATATAGAGCTATCACAAAAATATATCTGTCATACCCCATTCGTGTTTAAGATTAAGATTCTAGAATTTTTATTCGAATCCTTTGGGTTATCAAATACATATTTTTGCGTTTATTGGGCAAATTAAAGTCTGACTGAAAATATCATACAGGTGTCTATTTTGACAGTTAGAATGATATCTGGTGCATTGGCTGAATAATTTCTCATCACAGTATACATATAATATGTGCAAGGATTGATAGCTTGCAGATATTTGAATAAACCAGTTACAACTGTAAATAATCACTGTCGTTTATTTTTTATAAAATAATAATTATTAAATAAAAAGTGGTTATTTGCAATTATAATGGAATTATGGAGAGAAATTTGAAAAAATTTGATTTTAATATTTTTCCTCTGAATGAGATGGTAAATCTTAAAAACTGGTGCAAGCAAATAGTTAACCGCGTTTGGTCAAATCTAAATTAAATCAATTTTATAATGTTCCGTTTGTCAAATCTATAATTAAATTTTTTTCCGTATAGTATTGTAAAAGCAGTATCTGCTAACATTGCAGTATTTTATTGAAAACATTCTTACAGTTTTTATATTTTGGATATTGGCAATTATGCAATTTTTTTTTGTTTCAAGCTGCATTCACCTTGGAAGGAAGTAAGCTGGCACTAGTTCTACATATGGCTAACGATTTATTTAGTCCTTAAGAGTCTAGGTACGATCTTATTTAATATTAGTTCATTTAATGACATTGAATAATATAAAAATATATATTTTACAACGTTGAAATAAAATTTTTAATCTGCGAGTAAGTCTTTAATAAAAGAATCCCTAACAGAGTGCATTACAGCGATTGGGATAACAGCAGACATTCATGTTATCGACTCAGGTAAAATAGTTATATAATAATTATATATTTCACTTTTACTTCTATATTTTATTTACTTACATTATACTTATTGGTATTAATTATATTTCGGGTCTAACTTCGAGGTTTGTTTTTTAAATATTCAAATTTCGTTTGAATCTTACTTGGCTCCTTGAACATGAAAGTCGTTCAAGTTTGATTTAGTTTAGTTTTAAAATTCTTATCATTTTGTTAGTAGTTTTCTATCATAAAAGAAATTGATATAACTTAAATTGGACGTGCTATTATATTTCATACTTATTTTAAAAATGTCTTTTTACTTTTACTCAAACATAATATAATAAAATACTAATAATAATATAATAATAATTAAATTATTAAATAATATAATAATAAATAAATAATAATAATAATTATATAATATAAATAATAATATATAATTTAATAATTAATAATTGCTTTAATAAATTATTTCCCCTTTAATAATAATAATAATAATAATAATAATAATAATAATAATAATAATAATAATAATAATAATAATAATAATAATAATAATAATAATAATATTAATATTCACATAATAATTATTATATTATTAATATTAGGTATCCCTCCAGAAATGAAGTTCATTGGATTTACTTGCAAATGATTTTTTATCCTTTATTGTTTCATATAACAGAATGAAACAATAACACAAAAATTAAATTTAAAACACAAATAGCAGCGAAGATCCAAAACACGCCGTACGTGTGAACTTCATTCTGAAAAAGATAAATGTGTTTTACAAGATTCAGCTTATAACACTGCATCTAATTCTTTATTATTATTCCAAAAATATTCGCTACAACATGGTAATGTTTTGCCCATTCTGATCTATAGGTTTTACAAAATTTTTCATTAAGACTAATTCAATATGCAATAAAGATAAGTATACGTTTTTTTTGGAACAACCAGTGGTTCATTGGTAACGTTTTTACTCCAGGAGATAGTGTTTGTCGCAATGGACATTCATTTTATATATAATGATGTTATCGTGCCCGGATATCCCATTCCAAATAAAACAGCAGTATTTCGCATAGCCTAGCTGCGGCTCTAGTAAGTGAAATTTAAGTTTTCAGTCTCCAATTTCATGCCACACTTACTGACTGTAGTGACTATCTTTTAGAACATCTCGAATATTTTCGTATGATTTCTTCATGTAAACGGCATAAGTTATAGATATAGATGCATATCTATTCCCAACATGGAGCAAAACAGCTTTAAGAATAGTCCACGACAGCTTCCCGAAAAATTCAAGCTATGGAAAACATTTAAAAGAAATAAGATTTGAATTTTTTTTTTCTAATTTCTAAATTTAAATGCTTTGTATCTTAATTTTGGCTAATAGAAACTTTGATAATTTTCTTTTTTATCAGTGTATTTTATTTAAAATTGTAGACAACAAAGTGCAAGACATACTCCTGCGTAATTTATTATATAAAACATATACTACACAATAATGAAATTTGGAAGATTTTTTCCCATATTGTTAACTAAGTTTAGACATAACTTATTTCAAATACACTAGGATTAACAACTTTGAAATATATGACGAAAAATAAAAATTAAATTTCATAGTTTGCAAAAGTTTTTAATATCTTATTTACTTGAGTGTACATTATCTTAAAATTAAACTATATAAATTATGAAGTTTTTTATTTCAAAAATATGGACTTATTTTGAAAAATTTAGAAATAAATTTGGTAATAATTTGATGAATGTCCCAGTAATTAGTTAAAATAAGCCGTTAGAATTAAAATCACAAGGTTTGCTAGATTTTTTTTTTACAGTTGATTAAAGCATATGGACATGTAACTGGCATCCTATTTTTGGGGGCGCATTATTTACACAGGAATTTGGTTTTAGAACAATGGGCATATTGGCCTTATAGGTATATTTAATATGCGGGTCACAATTCAAGAACACACTCCGAGGATCCACCACGGTGGCAGTAGTCATTACTATAAATATAATTTAAGGTTTAATAGGAAGTGGAAAAAGAATGTAGGCTAGAGTCCAATAAGATTAAAGTCTGATCCCAGCAGTCATCAGCACCATTATGTAGACGAGAAATACTTATATAAGATGCTTAGAAAAAAATATAGGTTATTATATGATGATATAAGGTAGGAGGTATGGAGAAGAGTTTTAGACAAATAAAGGAGTGATATGTATTTTGGAGGGGGTTTATAAGGGAAGGTATAATAAGAATTGTATCTAAGGAAACAGATTGGGTTGTAATTCTCCCTAAAAGGGACACCACTCAGGAAATGCAGAGTATGAAAGTTGTAACCAATCTGAGTTTCATGTCATTCTAAAATAGATAAAATAGGTAGGATAGGTTCAAGTTTTCAACTAAACCAACTGTAATAGCTATGAGAATAAGAGGAAATAAGAAAACCATTTTAAATTCGAATGATTGAATACTGAAATTCACTTAAGAATTATGATTTTTAAAGTATAAGGTGTAAGAATAAGAAAGACATGTGTTAATTATATTTGTAAAAAGTAAGGGTAAGAATAAAATTAGATCCTTAGAAATTTTAGGAAAATAGTCTACAAGTTGATGTGACATTTTCTCACTGGAGATCAGATATAACATATATATCGTTATCTAATAAGACAGATGAGAGTTGCGTGGAGGAGGGAGGATAGCACACTTAGAGCCAAAGGAGCTTAGGGGCAGAAAATATCGGAAGGCACTTTCAAAATCAACCGCTAAGTAAATCGAAGAAAACAAACGCTTTTGATCGCCCACGTGCATAGTTCCGCTAATTTCCTCTCGCCCATCATTTGCGGGCACTATTCCTGTTTGGGGAACAAGCACACTCCCGCCCTTTGACTTAAAAAACCTGAGTGATATAGACTGTAAGAGTCAAAGAGTAGAGTTAATGTCTGAACCAGCACACATCTGAATTTCCGGCTAAGAGGAGAAATGAGCTTAGAAGAGGAAGGGTAATTTGCCCAACAAAGTGAAAATTAGATTTACCAATCGAGAAGTTTTTGGCAAAGAAATTTATGAAGAAAGAAGACCATGCATCAGAACAGGCCATAATTACGTGACAGAACCTGCCCCAGCAACCGATGGCCGGGCAACTCCCAGAACCAACCTCAGCAGCTGGGGATGCGGCCACGTCCAACTTTTTCCAGATAAAGGCGATTGGGTAGGGGTTAAATACTATTGAAAGGGGCTATATTTTTTTGGAAGTTGCACCGTTTTCTAGGTTTCCTCCGAACTTTATCGTCCGTGCTTGACCAATTTGGATTTTTTTTTTTTAAGAAAAAAAGTGTTTTGTCTGTTAACACCCGATGTTTTTCTTTTTTTAACTTTTTTGTTATGCGATAAATACAGACTTTATAGGAAAGATGTGAAGATGAGCGTGAAAAGGGACGAACTATAAAGTAGCGAGGAGCAATGGGATGTACCCTAACACTACATTTCCAAATGAGAAGTAATCTCAATGTTTCGGACGATGATACATCTGGCGCTTCTTACATGTACTGTAGTAGTAGGGTAGCCACTTGGTCGAATAACTCTGTCCAAAATATCTACCCGGATTAGAGTTATCGTACCATCTTAAAATTTGGTAGCCAGTCAGTGATACGTACCGTCCTCACGAGGTTACGTGGCGTGCCTCCCAGGAGGGGTGTGCCATAAAAATAGGAATGCCCGTAGAAGGATGAAATTTGGAGATTGAATGGAGAGGAAGGAGATAAGGGAGGAGTCGGAGTCGGAGTAGGAGTCCAGGACCCCCCGGAGGGGTCCAGCCTGAAAAGCAGAAATGTATAAGAAGTGCAGAAGGAGTCGCGAGTTGGAGGTCAGAGAAAGAAGGAGTCAGAGAAGGAGTCAGAGAAGAGGAGTCGGAGTTGGCAATACCATCCAACTGGATCGGAACCGAAGCGCACGCATACTAGTAATGGATGGGGTTTTGCCGACATGGTATCTCTCTCAGCTCTGGCGACCCCACTGTGCTGTCGTAACCTGGTCGTAGGCATAAAAGGATGAAATTGGAGAGCGCACAGAAGAGAAAGGATAAAATGGCTGGCAGGAAGAGCATGAGTTGTCATCATTAACAGAGATCCCGTTTCTAAGTCGAACGACTGACTTTCGTGACTTCAAATCTCGTTTTCTTTCTTATGTAAAATGTAATATATTTTTCAAACTTTTTTATAAGTTTCATTTTACATTTTTCTTTTATGCCGAACCTTTTGTTCAATTAATTTTTTATTTACTTTCGAATTCTAAAGTCTATTTATTTTTTTTATTATTTTTTTGTTTTTTTTTCACTATAAAACATTTCTGTTTTTACTAAAACTTATGCTTTCATGTTTCTGAACCGTAAAAATTTCCGTTTATTCACACCTTAAAGCAGCAAATCAGTAAACTACCCCACCCCGCCATGATCTATTGATCTAATTGACTTCTAGTCAATATTTTGTTATAACATAAACACAAACTTTTAATTATTACTTTCTTACATTTTAATTTTGTTAAAATGAATTTTTTAGCCAAAATTTTATTTTTTTTTTTAAATATTTAACTAAAAAATGCATGTTTTACATACCCTAATTTTAAATCAGTAAATCAGAAATCAAACACCCCCTCCCTCTCCCCATTCTACTCCTCGCTCCTTCTTCAGTTCTGGAAATGTAATTTTTGCGATAAACAGACCATAAAATCAAGTTTTTAATACACTGATCAACGAATTTGCTAAGTACAAGTTTTCACTTAAATTTAACATAGCATGCTGAAACTAAGTAAGGCCTATGATGGACAAACGAAAACCTAAGTACCTTACGCACGTAACAGCTACATTAAACGAAAGCCCATACTTACACAGTAAAGGACTAACATAGCATACAATACGTAACCTATTCCTTTTTCAAGCATATTCTAACATATCAATGTTAAATTTTACGTAAAATGTTAATATTTAACGAAAATTAATCATAAACTTGTGTAATTTATCACACTGAACCACGAATATATGCTAACGTAACAGCTTTTTACGTTATGATTAATATTTAAACAAATTTATATAATCTAAATATCATAATCCCAAGCGAATAATTGCAAACATGACAGTTTTATAAATTAAGAACATAAAAATTAAGTTCTTTGATAAAATATCATAGTAAACGTGTAATAGTTTACTGACCCCTAAATCAGTAAATCAGACTAAATCAATACCACTCCACCACCACCCTCTCAACCCTCCACCCATCTATTGACTATTGACTCAAATAACTTTTAAGTACATAATTTTTGTTGATAAGCATAACATGAAAAATAGTTTTTGAGATAAAATATATAGTAAAGTCAATGTATAACTGACCTAAAACAGTGAATAGTAATCAGTAAATCAACACCACCCACCACCACCCATCCACCCCTCATACCCATCCATCTCCCCATCTATGATCTACTGATTCAAGTCATAATTTTTGGTTATCATTTTGTATAAACATAACATAAAATAAGTTCTTTGAATAAAAATACATAGCAAAATGTAAAGTTTCATACATTACCGCAGAATACAACTGTAACATTGCAAGTCCATCTTACAACAGTAAAAAGAAACTACATTGCAACAAACCGTAACCTATTTCACATTTTTTTTAAAACATTCTCCTAAACTATCAATCCCTAATTTTACATTAAATTGTAATAGTTACTATCAAAAAATGTGATATAACCTAACCTATTATATAACGACAACGAATATATGCTAAACGTAACACGTTTTCACTCAATCAAAGTAACATAACATACACTGAATACTAAGAAATAGTAACAACGAAACCTAACATACCTTCACACACAATAAACTGCTACAAATACAAGTCTCATACTTACAAGTAAAAGTAAACATGCTACAAACCGTAACCTAATTCACACTTTTTTCAAACATGATATCTAACATATCATTGTACACTTCTATCTACACTTAACCTTGGTAATAATTTAAAAATTTATCTGAAACTTCCTAATTATCGATATGGAGAAAGGAATATTAGCTAACGTAACAAAGTGTCTCAGCGAACCTAACTTAACATAACCTATATAAACCTATCGTATCCTATAACACACACGACAAACTAACAAAACTATTAATCCGAATAAATGTTCACATTAAAAATTAAACGCTGATTAATATGGTAAGTACTAACATTAACTACAAACACCGCGATAACTGTTCACCGTTTTCAAGCATAATTTCTAACATAATCAGTGTCTAATTTCACATCATAATGGTAGTCATCACTTTAACTGACCTTACTAATATCGGTACTCCCCAACGAATAAATGCTAATATAACAAAGTCTTTCACATCAAAATAAAGGAAAACATATCATACACGGACACTAAGCATTGGTGAAACGACAAAATATTGAACATACCTTACGGAAGAAATACATTCTGCTAACATTACATGCACACTGATTAACAGCGGTAAGTAACTTACATTACCTTCGAACGTACCTTTCACACTTTTTCAACGCAATGTCATCTAAATATAATGGTAAATTTACATTTAAGGCTAGTAATATTTAAAAAAATTTATCATAACCTTACTAACTATCTACTGCTCAACGAATACTTGGCAAACAAAAAAGTTTTATTTACCTCATAAAACTAAACTAAGGAGCATAAACATCACTTACAACACAGCCTACGCAATAAAACTGATATCATTAACAAGTTACAACTTAACGCAAATAAAGCTACATAGCATAACCTGAAACTACAGAACAGTAATTAAATAAACAAACTATCAACTTACGTAAATACTCCTGTTACATTAACATGCTTTCACGTTATCAAGGTTAAGTAGCTAACATTGCCTACAAACTCAATCTAAACTCCTTTTCAATCATGCTATTACTATTGGCGTAGTAATATTTCCATAACTTAACAAAAATGGTATCATAAAACCTAAACCTAACCTATCGCCTACAAACTAATAAATGCTAACTTAAACTAAGAACATAACATACCTAACATACCTAAAGAGGGCATTATCCCTCCGGAGGAGGGGTAAGGTCTCGACCCTTTGGGTCCGAGACCTTCATACCCGCTTACACCCCTTCGGGGATACACGTCGCAAAATGGGGACTTAAGTAATATTTGCTGGTTACTGTATGTAAACGTTGTTTCTATGTTAATGTCGCGCAGTTTATTCACGCATAAGGTATGTCAGGCATGTTATGATACTATACGTTTTTAGGTTCAGAGTATAAATTATGCTAGATTTATTAGCTTGATCTGTATGCGATAGGGTTTATTTAATGATAAATTTTTGTTAGCGCCTTGTTAAATATTACTATGCTAATGTTATAAACATAAAAAGAATAAAGGCCTTAGTTAAAACATAAATATTATTTAATAAGTTTGTTATATTAACCATGTGAGCAACACGAATGGAAGGTATTGCGTAATGTTTCTAAAGAAGGAGTTTGCAACAACTTCTCAACCGCGTACCCTAATAACCCCTAATGGAATACGGAAATACATACAGACAAATAAACGAATTGCCTCGTAGACCTAAACATGAAACGTACAGATCGCCCAGGTTAGCATCCTGTTAGGCTTTGTCTAAACACGTATGCTTGCTTGTACCTTTTCTCAGAGCTAAAACTTTTCTGTGGTTTATCATTTATTCCGTAGTTCACTCTATGTTAGTTAGTTTTATGACATCGATAAATTTTTCGTTATTATTACTATGTTAATGTGTAAATTACAACGATATGTTAGATAATATTAGGGGAGTAAAGTTAACGTTTTGTGATGCATTGATTGTTTCTTTTATACTTTATCAGTGTACTTTGTTAATATAAGCACTTATTGCACGTAGGTGTGTTAGTTTTGTGTTAGTATATTATAATTACTTGAGCTAAGGTGATATTATGTTAGGATTTACGATATGTTAAAACTTGTTATGTTACTAAATTAATTTTAGTTCAATATGTTTGTTAGGTTATGATATGATAAATATTACTGGATGTTATATTTAATACTTTGATATGTCATAGATATGATCGAAAAAGTGGGGGTAAGCTTACGTGTCATGATCAATGTTAATTACTTTACCGTTGATAAGCAAAGAAGTTTGTTAATAAAAGCAGTTTATTCTCGTACGTAAAGTATGTTAGGTATGCTATGATGAGTTATGTTAGCATTTATTAGTTTGTTAGGGCGATAGTTAGGTTTTAGGTTATGATCATTTTTGTTGCTTTTCTTTGATTGTGATGGAAGTTATTATGCATTGTTATTGAAAAAGCTGGCGTTTAGATTGAGTTTGTATGCATGTTAGCGTACTTTACCTTTGTAGAGGAAGCTTTGTTAATGTTTAAGATTATTATCGTAAGGTAGTTAGGTTCTGTTTGTTTTAACATTATAGTTCTTAGTCAGGTTACGCTATGTTAGTTATTGTTAACGTTGTTAACTTTGTTTATATCTCGTTCTATTCGTAGGCTGTGTGTGTTAAATGTTATGCTCTTAGTTAGCTTTACTAAAGTTAAAACTTTGTTTTTTGCAATTATTTTCGTTGGGCAGTATGATAGTTAGGTAAATTATTATAATAATTTTTTTGCTAAATACTTACTATGTTAAAGTAAAATTACATTGATATGTTAGAGAACATGCTTTGAAAAAATGTGAATAGCGATAAGTTGGAAGGTAATAATTAGATTTTAACCGCTATTTCAGAGTGCATTGGTTCATGTTAGCAAGATACTTCTACTAAGGTTGGTATATTTTGTTGTTTTAACATTATTCTTACTTTAGTTCAGTTCATGAATATGTTTAGCTTTATTGATGTGAAAACTTTGTTTTAATTATCATTTTCGTTGGGAGACGTAGTTGGTAGGTTTGGAATTTTGTTAATATTACTATGTTATGTGAAAATTAACATTGATGTTAGAAATATTTGGAAAAGTGTGAATACGTTACGTTTTATAGTAGTTAGTTACTTTAACTGGATCATTAATCAGCGTTATTGTTAATGTTAACAGTGTCTTTCCGTGGGGTAGTTATTTTGTTGTCGTTGTACATGTATATTTTAGTTCAGGTTATCGTTATGTTAGCTTTATTGATGTGAAAAATTTTGTTACGTTAGCATATTTCGTTGGTCAGTATGATAATTTAGGTTAGGGTTAGGGCAAGATCCCATGGTGTTTGCTACGAGCTGAGCCTATTTCCCCCGCCTAAAAACTGACATAAATTCGGAATTTTCAGGCCGATTTTGACTATATAAACACAAACTGTAGTTTGGTTTTGGACCTCTAAAAGTTTGTTTCCGGGTGTTTTTCTGTGTCTGGTAGTCATTCTTTCAGAATTTTAATTTTTAAAACCCATGTTTTTGACATTCTTCGTATCAACTACAAGAATTTTTTCAATGATCCAAACTTGAAATATGCATAGATTAGTCCATTACATACAATAATGAGAGAAGTACATTTTCGATTTTATTGAGTTTTGTGCTCAGCGTTGTCAATTTCCAAACCCACTTTTATTGCTTTTTAAATGAAAATTGGGATGAATTTTTGTTATTCTTCGTCACTCAAAATTTTCTTCAGCGAGTTTCGTTTGCTTTAGCCTTTTTCCTTTGATAATTTTTTGTATATCAAAAGAACATTTTTTTAAAAATAAAATTGTTTTTTTTTAGAAAGTTTTTGTTCCAGAGAACAGTCCAAATAATTGCTAATACAAGAAATATATCTAAGCAAAAGTGCATCTTCCCCGACTTATATGCCCTGCATTTATACCATTTGCCGAACAGAAAAAAATTATCTGCAATTTTTCATTTCAAAATCCCAAAATGTGGGTTTGGAATTGGACAACGCTGAGCACAAAACCAAAAAATCCTTAAATTACTTTCTCTCTAATTTCTCCAGCAGACGCTACTATGCAATATTTCAAGTTTGAAGCATTTCGAAAAATATTGTGGTAGTTGATAGTTGATACGAAGAATGTCATAAAACATGGGTTTTTAAAAATTTAAAAATTCTGGAAAAAAACACGGAACACGTTTAGAGGCCAAAAAAAGCTACGTTATGGTGTTTATATAAAAATCGGCTGAAAATTCGAATTTTATGTCCATTTTTAGGGGGGTAAATAGGGGCTCAGCCAGAGCAAAATATTGGATCTTGCCTTTTGCTAAATTTTTTGTTAAATGTTACTTATGTTAATATAAATTAATATCAAATTTAAGAGAAATGCTTGAAAGAGTGTGAATGGGATACGCTTTGTATGCAATGTAGTTATTTACTGTTGTTAAGGGGACGGAACTTTGTTATGTTAGCAGTTTTTAATTCATGCGTAGGTATGTTAGGTTTTTGTCCGTTGTAATTATCTTCTTAGGTTCAGGTACTGCTATGTTGCTTTTATTCAGGCTGCGGATCGGAGTTGGAGTCGTGGATTCGTGCAATTTTCCACGAGTCGAGTCGAGTCGAGTCGAGTCGGAGTCGGAGTCCGAGTCGGATCTGAAGCAGGAGACGGCTCAAAAATCTGTCGCAAGTGGAGTCCGGGTCGGGAGTCAGAGTCGGAGTCGAAAATTCTGTGTAAGTTGTGGAGTCGGAGTCGAGTCGGAGTCGAAATTTATAGAAATTTATTATTAATTATGTATTATATTATTATTATTATTATTATTATTATTATTATTATTATTTTATTAATTTATTATTATTATTATTATTATTATTATTATTATTATTATTATTATTATTATGTTATTAATTATTATAAATTATGATGTAACTTCACTAACAACAATTAAGAATGAAAAACCAAAAACAAAGAAACAAGAGCCACGCTGTTCTTTAATAATAAAAATGTAAACACATAAAGATTTTGTTTTTATTTTTGTATTGAATCTTATATTTTATGACGCTGAACACAGAAATACCATTTTTTTTTTATGATCGATATTTCGAGAGTTTAAATAACAATATTTAAAAGTTTCGATTTTTTAGGCTTTGTTAAATGCGCTTCACTGTAGTACTTATACATTTTTTATTGAAGGTTTAAATTTACGAACAGAAATTTTTAAAAAAGACTTTTTCTTGATAAGATAAATTCTAATATCCAAAATATAAGTCATTGCTTTAATATGCCAAAAACATGCTTACTTTGCTTTAAAAGTGCTTGTAGCGTGCTTTTCTCTTCAGAATTGATTTGGTTTCTCTTATCAAAACCACATATAATCACCCATCATGACCACTATCCAAACGTCTGGTATCTCATTTCATTGTCTGATATTCTTGGTGAAATCTTTCCACTCGCGCCCTTCCATTTCATCCCCTATCCTCTCGAAAAAAGTCCAAATGGAGTGTAAATAACGCACTTTTTGACATACGGAACCCAATTTTTCTGTAACACCAAATGGAGGCATCTTTTATTCAGCCTGTTTTGTAATTTGGATCCTTACGTTTCCTAAAAAACATCCTGACCACATTACGGGAGTCAACCCAGGCATCATTTTTCCAATTATGTCGTCTTTTCCTTCACTTCAATCAAGGATAAAAGCATATTTAAGCATGGACATTATCATCTTCAAAAGAAAGAGAAAACGATGCTATCCAATATTATATATATATATATAATATTATATAGTATTATATTAGAATAATATATTATCATATATATATATATATTATATATATATATATATATATAACTTTATTTTATATATATATATATATATATAGTATATATTATATATATATTATATTATATTATATGTATATATATATAATATATATATTATCAGAGCTGGGCCTCGCCTATAATTTTTTTAAGTGCGCCTGCGCCTATGCGCCTATGCGCGGGAAATAGTGCGCCTAGCGCCTATGCGCCAATTCTGCGCCTGCGGCTTTTCGCCGGCCGGTGGCTTGCTTAATTTATTTGCAAAGTAAACTTTAGTGGCGATAATAAAACATGCTTTTATAAGGTGAAATAAAACCATTTATTAATTTTTTGAATTAAAAACACCGAACTAACTAATACACGTCCTCTTCCTCTCATGTCCTTGTTGTCCATGTTTCCCCCAGGAGATCAACACGAGCGTGATTAGTTGCGAATTTTTTCAGAGCATAAGTTGCAATTTATTTGTAGTTAAGAACCACTGAACTATATTATATTTATATATATAATTATTATATATATATAAGTATTATATATATATATAATTATTATATATATAATATATATATATATATATATATATGGAGATTTATATATATATTAGTTATATATAATGTTTTACACTGTTTTTTAGAATGATATAAGTTACCATGCTTCTAAGTTCTAACTTTTTAGGGTAAAAAAAATGCTTTGGTTCTGTTTAAATTAGTGTAGGGGCAGAGAATTGGCTGTGCGCCTTGCTTAGTCCGTTTTTTAAAAAATTGTTGCGCCTCTGTCGCCCTATGCGCTACGATTAAGTGCGCCATAAGGCGCAACGCCGAGCTCTGATTCTATATATATATATTATATATATTATATTATATATATATATATATATATATATATATATATATATATACGTATATTATATATTATATATATTATATTATATATATATATATATAGTATGTTATAGGAGGTTTCCTGCATATATTTGTAGAAACTACGTTTTTCTTTATATTATCGGACGTTGTATAAAAAGGAATTTTATTTACAGAAGGCGGTGGTGAAGGAATAGGGTAGTTTTCATTATGAGCAACTGGGGCTCTGGATGAGGGAATTGGGTATGGAGAGATTGCCTTCTTACTTTTACATATTTTGTAATATCCACCAGGCAGAAGTAGACAGTCATCATAGTGTTTTCGTTGCTCTTGCATATTCTGGGAATAGCCAAGGCAGGTGCTTTTCTTGTTCCTTCTTAACATCCTTCTAGAGGGTTTGTTCTACCAACTTCCATATATGAGGTGCGGCATGCTTATCTTAGTCACAATAGGGATGCTCAAAGTGTATCGATATATTCACTTGGTTCCCTTCACAATTTTGGTGAAATGTGCTTAGAACTAACATAATATCCACACACACCACAGAATCACTATTCTAATGGTCTACACTGTGAACGTGTATTTTTTAAATGGTTAATATTTAGATTACTAATGGTTCAGAAATTATGAGCAGATTTTAATTTGGTACCTTCATCTTTCATATATATGGCAGGCTAGGAATGTGGGTTAAACAATGGTATATATTTATTTATAGTAAATAAATTATTATATTATATATATATATGTATATATCATATATATTTATATATCTTATATATATTATATATATATAGTAGTACGTATAGTATATATAATTATTAGTTTATATTTATATTATTTGTCACTCCCCAGTTACTCAACAAATTGTGACAATCCCCGAATTGTTTATTAAACAATACAAATAAAACTGATAAACTGTATAAAATTACTAGGACTATTCCAATTGTAGATTCATCTCTTAATACGAAGCTAGGAAATCCCGAAGTCTTCTTGATTTCTAATTATTCCTAAGTCGCGATGGACTCCTCAAAATATCCAATGATCTTTTACTTTCAGTAAGTAAACTCCTTCCAATAAATAATAGTTCTTAATCCAAAAGTCTCTCAAAGTTGTATAACTTTCCTTCAAATAGTTCCAATAAGTCTCTTGAAGTTGTGTAACTTTCCTTCAAATTGTTCTAATAGGTCTTTCCCTGGTTGCTATCTAATCTCTTGCAATATTTTCTCCTGAATAGTTACAAGACTTTCTAATCCTCGTCCAAAGAACTATATATTCTTCAGTAATCTTCTAATCCAAATGATAATTATCAATCCTGAATTCTTCTCACTGCCTTAGTAGAGCTTTGTTGAATCAGGACCTCTTCAATGATAGAAAAGTCTTCATGTTCAGTTACTGATGAGATTCTCATAAATAATCATATACCAAAGTAGAACCGAAGGTAGAACCAAACGTAGAACCAATTATAGAATCGAGAATGGAACCCGGTAATAACCATTTTATTTCTATTTATGACTTTCCTCCGTATCTAGGATGTTAAGTGTGGAGTTAATTTGAGAGTCTTTTTTCACATGAGAATTTTATTTTCCACTTTTATTTTCCAAATTAATTGTTGTTAAAATAATTCTGAAATAAATACAATTGCTATTTATATTCAATAAAATTGTATTTTAATTTATCGCTTTCAATAAATGTTTCTTCCAAGTTCTTCATAAAAAAATAAATGAATCTATCCGTATTGTCGTGTGGAAGCTCAGGATATTATTTCTGTATTCCTAATAGCTAACAACACCGCCCTCCATATAAGAAAGAAAAACAGGGATTTCTTTCACTAAAACAATAATCCTTTCATGCTCCGATTCTCGTTAGATAGTCTGCGGCGTATCTCTTCATACCTTCTAAATCGATTCAGGCTGAACCTTGTATTTCTGCAGAACACATGCCCCACCTCATCACTTTTGGCATTGAATACTTGGTTTCTCATGTAGATCGTGGCTGATGGGTCCGTCTGCAGGACAACTCCCTTTCCGTATAAATAATTTTCGAACTTACGCACACCAAATATTATGCCGAGCCCCCCTTTTTCTAACGTAGAATAAGCTTTCTCCCTGGTAGAAAGTTTCTTACTCGCATATGCTATAGGGAACAGTCCGTCCTCGAACTCCTGCAGCAGTACTGCCCCAATAGGCATATCGATCGCGTCTGTTTGGAGCACAAATGACTTGGTGAGGTTGGGAAGTCGTAGTATGGGTTTACAGATCAACATATTTTTCAGTGTCACGAACGCCTTCTCTTGGGCTCCCCATACTACTTTGTTCGGTTGCTTGATTTTTGTTAGGTCAGTTAACGGTACAGCTAACGTTGAATAGTTGGGAATAAAATTCCTGTAGAACCCTGTCAGTCCCAGGAATGATCTGACTTCCTTTTTGGTGCGCGGCCTCTCTGCGTCCCTGATCTTTTTCACATTATCGTCTTGTAGACCGACGCCCCCTTCGGTCAGCTTATAGCCAAGAAACTCTAAATCTCTAACGGCTATCTCGCATTTTGACGGTCTGAGAGTTACGCCAACGTCCGCCAGTCTATTCAACAATTCCCTAATTTCAATTACGTGGTCGTCCCAGGTTTCTGTATGAACGATTATATCGTCTAAGTAACTATATGTACTCTTCATACCCCTGAGTATTTTTCTCACGGCCCTGACCAGTGTGGCACCTGCGTTTACTAGACCAAACAGCATCCTGAGAAATTCATAATGCCCGTCTGGCGTTACAAAAGCTGTTTTAGGTACGTCTTCGCTTCTTACCGGAATCTGCCAATAATCCTTTACTGAGGTCGATCTTTGAGAAGTATTTGTCCTTCTCGAACTTTGCGAAGATCTCTTCTGTCACGGCCATTGGCTCGGGGTCGAATAACGTGACCTGGTTTAGCTTTCGGTAATCTGCGCATACTCGATTGGATCCGTCTTTTTTCTTAACCATCACTATGGGTGATGCATAAGGAGAGTCAGACTCCCTAATCACTCCCATTTTAGCATCTCACCGACCTCTTTTTTTGAGTGTTTCTCTCCTCGCCGCATACGGTAATGGAGTACGGTTGCTCTTAAAGGGATTGGGACGTCAATCTAATTTAAGCTGCCCATATCCATATTTCCTGGGTAGGTCCGTAATCCTGTTTGAGATTCATTTAATATTTTCTTTTATGTTCTGGCTTTTGCTGCTTTCTTCTACTCAAGGCCCTACTTTGATATGCCTCAATGCGTTCTATAGGCGTGCAACTTCTAGGGACAATGAGTCCTCTCCTGAATCAATTGTTTTTCCTTCCAACATTTTACAATCAACACCGCGTAACGCACGGCGATGGTAACAGTCCGGGCGTTTCTCTTCTTCCTTTGACTTGGTAATATTTTTAAAGAGCAGTTTTGGCATGGTGACGTCCTCTCTTCTCATGGACCTTCACCCTATAGTCATCTCGCCAATAGTAGCGGCGACTCATAAGAGGCCCTTCCACTGCAATCAGGAAGCTATTACTTTCAGTGGGCGTAATATTATACAGAGTCACTATTTCGCAACCTTCTCTTTCCTTGGCGCTCTTATCGTAGTAATGTTGAACCGGTTCGGGCCTTTTCTAATTCACACGATGTTTATCTTTAGGTCCTCTCCGAAGTTTTCTCTTCTAACTTGAAACCCATACTGATTAACTATTCGTCAGCCTCGTCCGGCTGCCGCTCGTTAACGCCAAATTATCTTCATTATCTGCATGGGTCTCTCCGGTTCTCCCATCGGACGAACAATTTGAAAGGCGCCGATCGGGTGGCTTTTCCTGTGGCTCCTCACGGGTAGGCGAATGTAAGGGATTTATAAATTTTATCCAACTTTTAGGTTTGTTCAATGTCAAGAGTCTTTCAGCATCCTTTTTCACATTGTTCGTTGAAACTTTCACAAACAGAGGCTTCATATTGGGTGAATTGGCCTTGTGCTTAGCTGCTTCCATTAATAACCTTGGATACGCTTCATGCACCGTGATAAAACTGTCGCAAAGTCGGGTTATGATTCTATCCGGTACCGCAATCCTAGAGTAAAGTCACCAGGGCTTATGCACTGTGTCTGTAATCAATATTTTTAACGTACCGCTTCAGGGTATCTGGCATATCTACAAGGGTCAGAATATACTTATGTACATCCTGGGAGGAAGGCACAATCGACCCTACAGATCTCCTCCACACCTTTTAAATGGGATCACTAATATGTGGGATATTCGTCATGGGCGTTTTACACGCGTCCCTTCGGCACCGTCTTCTGACGTGACAGAACCTGGATACATTCCTCGTTCATCCCAGGTCCAGTAAACATCTGAGAGTACCTGTCCGTCCGTCTTTTTTGTTTTATACCCGAGGTGTCTCCCATGTGACTATCGGTTTGGCCATAATCATTACTTCTTTTCTTAGTTTCTTTGGTACAACGACTTGCTGCCCGGACCTTCTTTATCTTGCTTACACCCCGTACAAGATTCCTTTCTTTACATCGTAATACGACCGCCTTTCTTCTTTGTTATCCATCTCACTCAAGGCCCTGCATCTGTTCAAAGTCTCATCATCTCGTTGAAATTCAATGAACTTTTCACGAGTGATTTTGTCATTACTTGCTTGTTGAGTGCTTTCAGGCGTAATTGGCCTTTCATCATGCGAACTACACGCGCGCGACGCATCCACTTGGTCAACAGGGTGTTCTAATACGTCGTCGGGGTGTGTGGTTTCTTTAGACTGCGTGTTTATTGATTCACCCGCGCACGACACTATCGTTTGACTGTCGGGGTGCACCGACATATCACCATGCGCTCCACGACATATCAACCATCGCGCTTCGGCTTCCTCCTCGAGAACTATCCATTGGCCCTCGCGCGCTGGTACCATTCTCACTAAAACAGGATCTTCGCATCTCCTTGCCCGGGAATTTCTATAAGTCCTATATGATCGGCTGTCCAGGCTATGGCTTCCACAAGACCCGTATATAGGGGTGTAATGAGGGGTTTGTGATACAACAAACGGCGCGTCTCTGATCGTGTTGTCGATCATCCGTAATTGTTTTTTTTCTTCCACGTTTCTGGTCGCCGACGTATTTCTTTTTTTTTAACAATGACGGAGTCGCAGCCGGTGTCCCTCAGTACATTCGCCGTCATACCATTGATCTTTCCGTCGACAACAGGCATCATTGAATTCACAACGTTGGGTCTTACATTATCACTCTTTACGCATGCGACTCTGACGACAGGTATCATTCTGCCGCATGCTAAAGCAATCTCGTTGTTGTCGTCAACGTGTTTCATGAGGTCAGAGTCTGTATTGGCATTTAAATCTCCGCGTGTTGTTGTAATATCAGAGACGATCTTATTATCCCTTTGTTTAACTTCAGCTGTATGGCAGCAGCTGCCCTTTTGGGTCCATCTGATCGACTTGATGTTGTTATTTTATTCTGTATTCTGGTCTCTCCTATAGGGGCTGTAATTTTACAATTTCAATGTTGTGCCCTTTCTTTTCCACATTTGAAGGCAAGTCGGACGGTATTTGATCTTTCGATGTGTTTTAAAATTTTTGCTGGCATAGCTTTTTTCTCTTTCTTGGAGGGGTCTTCCTCCTACTGTCTGCTGATGCCAAAAGTAGTAGGAGGACCATTCGCAGGAAATGACCCGGCGACTTTTTTTGAGCACTTTCTGACCCGACTTTTTTGAGCTCGAATTTTTACCTGACCTTGGCCTTTTTGGCCCTTGACCTTCTTGGGCCTTGACCTTTTTTTTGACCACCCCTTTGGTCTTCCCTGGGTCAATTTTGCGCCAAATTTTTACCTCCCCTTGTCCTTTTAGGGGAAGTCGATTTTTGAGAACCCTAATTTTTTGAGACCCTAATTTTTTGAGAACCTATTTTTTTTGAGAACCCTAATTTTATTGAAACTTCCATTTTTTGGCAACACTATTTTTTTGAAATC
>JABUQX010072287.1:0-7500 GCA_015478945.1 Trachelipus rathkii
GAGGAGATTCTGCTTTACTGCTTACTTTCTGCTTTTACTGTTTTAACTTTCTGCTTTAACTGCTTTAACTTTCTGCTTACTGCTCATTAACTCATATATTTATTAACATTATTTTTTTATTTTGTTTTAATACTTTTTATTATTTATTATTATTTTTATTTATTTTTAATTAATATTTTATATAATATTATTTTTTATATTATTATTTTTTTATTATTATTATTATTTTTATTTATTTTTATTATATACTTAGTGTTATTTACTTCATGCCTATTGTGTATTATTATTTAGAACACACATTCACTATGACACTTAATACACACATTCACTAGCCCACTTACATTCACTATGACCTAATTTACCCATAGATACTAACATTTACACTTATACACACAGACACACACCCACACAGCTTTACTTACACACGCAGATTTACTTACACTGCACAACAGATTTACTTACACACGGCAGAATTTACTTACACATATAACGTATAATTTATTAAAACCATTTTATGTTTTTAATTAAACACGTACATTTATTTTACTCATTCAAATATAACTAAAATTATTTTCAAAGTTTCTTAAACTTCTATAATAAATCAATCATTATCTTTGAACAAAGAAATTATTATTAACTGTTAATACTTTTTTGTTATAATTTATAAACTAATCAAAGTTTTAAATAATTCTTTACTAATTTATAAATTTATTAAAAACTATATTTTACGTGCCTTGCTTAGCTGCGGCCAGACCCCAGCAAACCTCTACATCAAGCTATGCACGACTTTGTTCGATTGACTTACTGCTTTAGCATCATCTTTAAGCCATGTAATAAGTATTAAAATAACAAAAATAAGTTCTTCTCTGCTAACTAAACATGTATTTAATTAAAAATCATTCTAAGTTTTTATTTAAAAATAACAATTATTCACTTACATTTATATTATTCAATCGATGTTAACTAAAAATATTTCAAAGTTTTTTAAATAATTCGGGTTTTCTTTATTATTATTATTATTATCTATGTACAGTTTGACTAATCATCACGAGAAACACAAACTACCCACTCCTTACAGATATACGAAACTGACCTCTCTCTGTAAAATGTGTTGAAATAACTACTTTAGGTCTAAATTTAGGATAATCCTTTTTGTAACCCGAGGCGATTTAAGCCTAATTCCAGGTCACAAATATATTTCAAACTGACCTTTTTCTGTAAAATGTGGTGTTGCAATAAATACGTTAGGCCTAAAATTTAGGCCTAAATTTAGGATAAGCCTCTTTTGTGACGGGCTAATTTAATCCTAATACAGGTCAAAAGGTAATTCACGTATAGACAAGAATCATTGTTATTGAATTATTTTTATAAATATATTTCCAACTGAAACATGCTGGATCGGTAAGACCCTTTAAGCAGGTAAGAAGGAAATGTTTTTCCTTACTTGTGATTGGTCGGAGTAATCCTTATCTCTAAATGACCTCGTATGTATTGGTCGAGAATTATTTATCGTCTTTGAAAATTAACGTTGGTTCTTTAAACTTGTATTTGAGCAGGTGTGTGTTTTATTATCTTTTTAGACCCAAACTCATTTTAAAATCATTGTCATTTTAGCTGTTAAGCGGTGCCAAGTTATCTGATTGTATTAAAGGTGTTTTAAATTTTTTACTAAATTGTATATCAATATTTATAATAAATACTTTAATTGGGAATAATTATTAATTTCACTAGAATAGATAATAAAAATTCACTAGTTCATAAGCTAACCCCAGGGCTCAGCATGAGCCCCACCCGCAAAGGCAGCCAACCCCGCACCCGCAGGTGCGTCCCGCCGCGTCCCCGCCCGCCGCGTGCGCCCGCAGGCGCAATAGTTTCCGCGTTCCCCGCCCCGCCGCGTGCCGCTACCCGCAGGCGCAATAATTTTCCGCGCGAATGAAATATATATATAATATATATATATAATTATATATATATATATATTATATATATATATATATAATATATATATATATATATATATATATATTGTGTGTGTGGTGTGTGTGTGTGAGTGTAAGTGTCATGTGTATGGTTGCTGTGTGAATAAGAGATATAGTGTATGTGTGTGTATAAGTGTAAGTGTAAGTGTCTATGGTAAGTGTAACTGCTTATAAGATGAGTCATCAATATAGGTGGTATCAAAGATGACGCCATCAAAGATGAGGCATCAAAGGTGAACCACCAAAGTTGAGGTACCCCAAAGCTAGTTATTAAGTTGAGGTATCAAAGCTAGGCAATTCAAAGCTGAGGCACGAAGTTGAGGCCAGTCAAAATATCGAGTGGGTGGGAGCGTATGTGTAGTGTGTAAGTGTGTACTAAAATAATAATAACAATAGGCAAAAAGTAAATAACACTGAAGTATAATAATAAAATAAAAATAAAATGTTTTATAAATTATATCGCTATTATGTGTAAGTTGAGTGTGCGTGTGTGTGTGTGTGTGGTGTTGTGTGTGTGTGGTGTGTGTGGTGGGTGTGTGTGTGTGGTGTGTTGTGGGTGTGTGGGTGTTAGTGTGCGTGTTGTGTGGTTCTAAATAATAATAACATAGGCATGAAGTAAATACACTAATATATAATAAAATAAAAATAAAATGTTTTATAAATTATACGCTATATGTGTAAGTGAGTGTGCGTGTGTGTGTGGTTGTTGTGTGTGTGTGTTGTGTGTGTGTGTGTGTGTGTGTGTGTGTGTGTGTGTGTGTGTGTGCGTGTGTGTGTGTGTGTGTGTGTGTGTGTGTGTGTGTGTGTGTGTGTGTGTTGCCAATTATTTGTGTTGCTCATTTATTAATTTTAAACGTAACATGACTGTAAAGTCATAGAATGTGTAATGTATAAAGGTAATAAAGATAAAAAACTGTAGGTGTCCTCATAGCGCAGTGTATTAAGCGTATGTACTTCAGGTGTTATTGTATGATGAAGGTATGAAACCTTGACATACAGAGGTTCACGTCACCATTAGGGATGTGTAGTTCTCTGGTAATTAGTACTTAAAGGACCTGAAACCCGGGATACTCCGGTTGACATACGCTCACATCCACGTTCGGGCTATGAAGATACCTTTTATTTTGGGCGGTGGATTCGAACCAGCGGAAATATTGCGCCTGCGGGCGCACGCGGCGGGCGGGTACGCGGAAATATTGCGCCTGCGGGCGCACGCGGCGGGCGGGGACGCGGCGGGACGCACCTGCGGGTGCGGGGTTGGCTGTCGGGTGGGGCTCATGCTGAGCCCTGGTGGTTAGCTTATGAACTAGTGAATTAATAATTATTCCTCAATGTAAATATTATTAATAATTATTCCTCAATGTAAGTATTTATTATAAATATGATTACACTAGTAAAATAAAACAGCTTTTAATACAAATCAGAATAACTTCGTGCACCGCTAACAGCTAAAATTGACTATGATTTTAGAAATGAGTTTGGGTCTAAAAAATAATAAAACACACATCTGCTCAAATACAAGTTTAAAGAACAACGTTAATTTTCAAAAGACGATAAAATAATTCTCGACCAATCACATACGAGGTCATATAGAGATAAGGATTACCCCGACCAATCACAAGTAAGGAAAACATTTCCTTTTTACCTGCTTAAAGGATCTTACCGATCCAGCATGTTTCAGTTGGAAATATATTTATAAAAATAATAATAACAATGATTCTTGTCTATACGTGAATTCCTTTTGGACTGGTATTAGGATTAAATTAGCCCGTCTACAAAAGGGGCCTATCCTAAATTTAGGCCTAAATTTAGGCCTAACGTAGTTATTGCACCCACATTTACTATGAAAAAGGTCAGTTTGAAATATTTTGACCTGGAATTAGGCTTAATTCGCCCCGGGTTAACAAAAAGGATTATCCTAAATTTAGACCTAAAGTAGTTATTTCAACACAATTTTAAAGAGAGAGGTCAGTTTCGTAATCTGTAAGGAGTGCGGGTATTGTGTTTTCCGTGATGGATTGGTCAATGTACATAGATAAAATAATATAATAAAGAAAACCCGAATTATTTAAAAACTTTGAAATATTTTTAGTTAACATCGGAGTGAATAATATAAAATGTTAGTGAATAATTGTTATTTTTTAAATAAAAACTTAGAATGATTTAATAAATACATGTTATGTTTGCAGAGAGATGAACTTATTTTGTTATTTTTATACCTATTACATGGCTAAGATGATGTAAAGCAGTAAGTCAATAGAAAAAAACGTGGCAAGCTTGATGTAGAGGGGTGCTAGGGGCTTGGCCCACTGATTTATTGCTTTAAAGGCACGTAAAATAATATGTTTTTAAATCAAATTTCATAAATTTAGTAAAGTATTTTAACTGAATGTTATAAAATTTATAAACAAAGAGTATTAACATTAATAATAATTTCTTTGTTCAAAGATAATGATTGATTTATTATAGAAGTTTTAAAAAACTTTGGGAATAATTTTAGTTATATTTGAATGAGTAATATAAATGTACGTGTTTAATTAAAAACATAAAATGCTTTAATAAATTATACGTTATATGTGTAAGTGAGTGTGCGTGTGGTAGTAAAAATGTGTGTGAGTGGTAAGTAAATCTGCGTGTGTAAGTAAAGCTGTGTGTGTTGTGTGTGTGTGTGTGTATCTATGGGTAAATGTAAGTGTCAAAGTGAATGTAAGTGTCATAGTGAATGTAAGTGGCATAGTGAATGTGTGTATAAGTGTCATAGTGAATGTGTGTTCTAAATAATAATAACAATAGGCATGAAGTAAATAACACTAAGTATAATAATAAAAATAAAAATAAAATAATAAAAATAATAAAAATAATAATAAAAATAATAAAAATAATAAAAATAATAATAAAAATAAATAAAAATAATAATAAAATAAATAAAAAGTATTAAAACAAAATAAAAAACATAATGTTAATAAATATATGAGTTAAAACAGTAAAGCAGAAAGTTAAAGCAGTAAAGCAGAAAGTTAAAACAGTAAAGCAGAAAGTTAAAGCAGTAAAGCAGAAAGTTAAAGCAGTAAAGCAGTAAAACAATAGAGGTGTTACCTAACACCTAGGGGGGATTAGTATGCTTTTGTTTTACTGCTTTACTGCTTTAACTCATGTTTTACTGCTTTAACTCACATGTTTTTAGTAAAATTTCGTACAATTGTAGTAAAATAAAATGTTTATATATCAGGTATAAAATAAATAAAAAGTATTAAAACAAAATAAAAAACATAATGTTAATAAATATATGTTAAAACAGTAAAGCAGAAAGTTAAAACAGTAAAGCAGAAAGTTAAAACAGTAAAGCAGAAAGTTAAAGCAGTAAAGCAGAAAGTTAAAGCAGTAAAGCAGTAAAACAATAGAGGTGTTACCTAACACCTAGGGGGGGGATTAGTATGCTTTTGTTTTACTGCTTTTTACTGCTTTAACTCATGTTTACTGCTTAACCACCAATGTTTTAGGAAAATTTCGTACAAATGTAGTAAAATAAAATGTTTATATATCAGATATAAAATAAATAAAAAGTATTAAAACAAAATAAAAAACATAATGTTAATAAATATATGAGTTAAAACAGTAAAGCAGAAAGTTAAAACAGTAAAGCAGAAAGTTAAAACAGTAAAGCAGAAAGTTAAAGCAGTAAAGCAGAAAGTTAAAGCAGTAAAGCAGTAAAAAGTAGAGTGTTGGTTACCTAACACCTAGGAAGGGATTAAGTATGCTTTTGTTTTTACTGCTTTACTGCTTAACTCATGTTTTACTGCTTTAACTCACATGTTTTTAGTAAAATTTCGTACAATTGTAGTAAAATAAAATGCTTATATATCAGACACTCTGAATTTTTTTTCTTCTTACATACAATTTTTAGGTATTTTAGAAATTAAAGAAGAGATAAAGTAAAAAAGTAATAATAAAAAATGTTAATAAATAATGTGTAAAATAACAAGTATGTCTTGGATTACTGCTTAGGTTCGCGAAAATGTTTTAATAAAAATGTTTAAGTATGAAATAAAAAATGAATGATTCATAGTATATTTGAAAAGAAATTCTTTTAATAAAAAATGTTTAAGTATGAAATAAAATGAATGACTTATAGTATATATATTTTTCATTCGCGCGGCGGGTCGCACCTGCGGGTGCGGGGCCTCCATCCTTTGCGGGGAGGGGGCTTGCTGCGGCCTGGTGGGCAGCTTATGATCTAGAGGTAGACAAAAGATGAGTCATCAAAGGTGATTTCATCAAAGATGAATCATCAATATAGATGGTATCAAAGATACGTCATCAAAGATGAGTCATCAAAGTGAACCTTCAAGTTGAAGGCATCAATGCCTGAGGCATTAAATGCTGAGGCATCAATGCTGAGGCATTAATGCTGAAGCGTCAAAATATCTCAATGCTGCGGCATTAATGCTGAGGCATCATTGCTGAGGCATTAATGCTGAGGCATCAAAATATCGAGTGTGTGAGTGTAAGTGTAAGTGTACCTGTGTGTGGGTGTGAGTGTAAGTGTATATGGTTTAATGTAAGTGTCTATGGAGAGTGTAAGTGCTTATAAGTGTTATAAAAATACTAACTCATAGTAGGAAGCATTCTAGCAGATTGTAATATACACCAATCGATTCCTCATACCTTATTACATAGGGGTAGACACCCATATTAGGGCTATTCTAGGCTCAGGGGAGGCTAGAAAAGGCTTGAAAAAAGTGGCACTCAGTTGGCACTATGTGGCACTCACTTGGCACTATGTGGCACTCACTTTGGCACTCATTGGCAAGCTTGTCACGTGGCACTCATTGGCCTCATTGGCACTTACATCTGTAGTATGCACTAGATGCAGTGCCCAGGTGGACGACTGCCAGGATCGTGAAGCTCACGCACACTGGCACTCATCTAATACTCATAGAACACTAATAGAACATCACTAGGTACTTCTTACGGTGATTGGGAACCATCAAAGCCATCAAGTTAGCGTGGGTCAAAATTGACCCATGGTATATGGCAAGGTTAAGGACGAAATATCGTGGTCAAACAAGGTAAAGACGTCAAAAAATAGGGCTAAGCCCCTAAAGGAAGCCCAAAAATTACCGTGGGCCAAAAATGACCCATGGTATATGGTAAGGTTAAGGTCGAAATATCATGGTCAAACAAGGTAAAGACACCAAAAAATAGGGCTAAGCCCCTAAAGGAAGATCAAAAATTACCGTGGGCCAAAATTGACCCATGGAATACCAAAGGGTTGGTTGAAAATTACCGTGGGCAAAAAATGACCCATGGAAGACCAAAGGGTAGCCAAAAATTACCGTGGGCAAAAAATGACCCATGGAAGACCAAAGGGTAGCCAAAAATTACCGTGGGCAAAAAATGACCCATGGAAGACCAAAGGGTACCCAAAAATTTCCGTGGGCCAAAATTGACCCATGGAAGACCAAAGGGTAGCCTAAAATTACCGTGGGCCAAAATTGACCCATGGAAGACCAAAGGGTTG
>JABUQX010072287.1:30000-32358 GCA_015478945.1 Trachelipus rathkii
TAATTAATAAGAGGTAATAAGAAATATAAAAAGTTAGCAATTATGGTAAAATGGTATTCTTCGCCCTTATTCCCTCGTTTTGGATGTTTTAAATTATTTTTTTTTCTCTATATATTTTTTTTTTCGGAAAATGTAAAAAAAATATAAAAAAATAATATATATTATAATTATTTCTAGATAAATAATATAAACCTCTTATAACTAGTATTTTTCTTTTCTTAAATATAGCCTTCTTGGTGATTGATATAACGCCGTCAAAATAACTTTATTAAAAAATTTCTCTTTGTAATCTGTATATATAATAAAATTATTTACCCTGACTTCTCATTTTCACTACTAGTACTATAAGTACTCAATTAACAAACTTCTGCAAAATTTAAAAATAGTCAGAATTTCTACTGTGTTTATTTCTTTTAATAAATATTTTTATTATTTAGTGGAATGATATGTGAAGAATAAAATGGGTAAAGAATGTATTTTAAATGATATAAAAATTATACAAATATATGCATAGCGCTTGAATGGTTATCATTAATATATTGAGAGCTCTCCCGTGTAATTTTTCCTAGACGACCCGCCTCTGGAAAACAGAAACTGCATGATGAATAAAATTGTTGGTTTTACCCCTAGCATCGTCGTATATAGCGGCAATATGGACACTTAGTACATATTCACAGGGTTAATGTGATAATATCTTACGCATTCATACAGTAGGTGAGAGTCTACATACTCATTATGCTGTATATAAATGCGTGTATATTGCTGCTGCTCTTTGGGAATCTTTCTCAAATACAATAATATAATTCGATAAAACGTCTAGTGACTGTTTTGATACGTGCATATATGCTAGAGTCTAATTATAAATAGATTAAAGAGAAGCAAATAAGTTAGCATTATATGAATGGTATTTAGATTGTTCATCCAATCTGGTACAGTTAGTTTACATTCTACTCTCCAATGTCGTGCCAATCTGCTTGTAATGGCGAAGTTTATAATTGAATTCTTTTGTGGAGCACCACATTATCCAAAGTATAATGGTGTTCGTAGATTTTGTGTAATTAAATCCCTGATGCTCCGTAGACGTGGTATATTGCCCGCAAACGGACATCTATTGATATGTGAGGATAAGTTTTGCGGCCATAACAGACTGAAATATGAAGGGTATACTATTTCGATAACTTAGTTCGTATACCATGAATAAAATTGCATATTTGTTCAATTTCTATCCTTAGTATGTATAGGTACTCTTTAATTATTTGTTAATCACTACATTAGTTATGGACCCTATGAAACTAATGATGTAAATGTTAATTTTTGTTGTTTCTGAGTGAATTTATACTTTTTATAAAGACGTATCAATAATAATTTATTTATGAGATCTATCGCAAAAGAATTATTGTCACAGCTTCACCATCCATATTTTAAATTTAAAGTGGCTTTTGCCTCCATAGCTACCAGAGATAGTTGATACTGAAATTCAATAATTATATTCCCACAGTAATAAGCATTTCTATTTTTAGTTTGATGCTCGAATTTACAAATTCATAAGCCAACTTTGAATGGTGTAGCTATTTAGTTAATCACACTTGTTCAATCATTCGAAATGTTTTACTCCATTAGGGTTAGCATTCAGGACCGCGACTCCACGTTTCACCAACCCTTCCAAATACACTTCTTGTTTAAACATACCACCATTTATATGTTATTATTATTTAATTTATTTAAGTTATTATATTTATTATTATTAATATAATATTATATATAATAATAATAAATTATTAATATATATTATATATATATATATAATATATATATATATAATATTATATAATTATATTTATATATATATAGTATAATAATATATATATTTAATATTATTAATATATATTATTATATATAAAATATGATAATATTTATATAGTCTTGACTTAAGTAGTTCATTATTGCTTATTTCGGATTTTGCTTTATGTGTTTATTGTTAGGGCGTTCTTTTGTCGTGACTTTTTCTTATTCTTAAAATATTAGACACACACTTCCGTCCTCCTTTTTCTCTCAAATAAACTTAACTTCTCTCTAGATTTGTAAATAGTTATTTATTGTTTGACAATGACTTAATCAATTTTATCTTAATAGCAAGTTTATATATATATATATATATATATATAGTATATATATATATATATGTAATATAATATTATATAATAATATATATTATATATATTATATATTAATATTAATATATATATATATTATATATATAATATATTAATATATAATATTTATTATAATATATATATATATATTAATATATATTTAATTTATTAACCTGACCATGTATCTTATAGGCTCATTATCACA
>JABUQX010072288.1:0-2500 GCA_015478945.1 Trachelipus rathkii
AAGCGCGAAAGGTTAAGAATGAGAATAAGGGGAACCTGCTCAGAATAATGAATAAGGATGGTGCTTTTGTAACTGATGAATTGGATGTGAGGGGAGTGTGGAAAGACACACTTCGAAATCTGTATAATATTGGCAGTAATGAAGGGGTGATAGTGAATGTGTGTTTGGATGCGTGCCAAGAAGCGAATAAGGTATTTGGGATGAGTATTTAGCAAGAGGAGGTAATGCCCGGTAGAGTGAGAAAGTTGAAGAAGGTAAATCTGCAGGTATAGATGAAATTACTGATGAAAATGAGCAAGAACGGAGGTGAAGATGGTGATGCATTGGATTGGAAGTTGTCTGGAACAAATCGTTTTCTAAGGAGGGTATAGTTCCAGATGGATTGGAGAGAGCATAACAGTACCCTTAATATAAGGTAAGGGAGAGAAAGGGAACTGTAGAAATTATAGGTGAATAGTTTAATGAGTATTGTAGGGAAGATATATGCTGGTATTTTGGTCGAAAGAATGCGTCGATGACTGAAGGACTGATTGGTAAAGAACAAAGTGCGTTTTAGGAGTGGTAGAGGAGTGTGGATCAAATCTTTACCATTGAAGCAAAAATGGTTGAGAAAATGAGGGAGAAGAAGAAGAATTGTATTTACGTTTTATGGATTTCAACAGGCCTATGATAGGGTTAATAGGGAAGCTTATGGCCAGGTCGCTTAGTGACAATGGTTTGATGGTAGGCCTCTCAATGGAATCAAAATTATGTATGACAATAGTGAAGCGTGGTGTAAGAATAAATGGGGTCAAAAGTGATTGGTTTAGTATAAATAGCGGAGTGAGGCAGCTTGTGTTAGCCTCTTGTATTCAATTTGGATATGGATGGGGTGAAAGAATTAGAGATGGGGATGGCAGGAAATGGTTTTAGAATGATGGAGAATGGAGATGAGTGGAGGGTGCCCCACCTATTATATGCGGGATGATTTTGGTTCGTGTGGCGAATCTTGAAGAGAGTTGAGAGGATTGTTAGAGAGATTTGGCAGGTGTGTAAAGGAAGGGTTTGAAAGTTAAAGTAGATAAGAGTAAGGTATGGTTTAGTGAGGACAGTTCCTCAGTGAAGTTATGTTAGATGCTGAGCAGCTGGAACAAGTGTCTGAGTTTAAATATGTAGGGTATATGTGTGGTGACAAAGAACGGAAAACATGCATGAGTGTAAGGAAAGTGGTGTGAAAGCAGGAAGGTAGCCTGATGCCAATTAAATCGTGTTGAATGTAAAGGGACTAGTCTTGAGTGCGCTCTAGGGTCTTACATGAGGATATGTTGTTACCTGTGTTATTGTATAGTAGTTAGACTATGGTCTGGAATAAGAAAGTATAAGACAAAAGTTCAATTGTGTTCAGATGGACAATCTTAGGGCATGCTAGGTGTGAGAAGAAGAATTGATAAAATGAGGAAATGAACGTATTAGAAGTTGTTGTCGTGAAAGAAAAGGGGTAAATGAGAGAAAAATGAAAGTATGTTGAGATGGGTTGGTCATGTGGAAAGGATGGATGTCGGTTTTTAAGCTGATGTATAGTGGCGAGTGTGTTGGAACACCGGCTAGGAGACCGAAGGAAAAGTGGATTGATTCAGTAAACGAATGTCTGAGGAGAGAATGTGAGTTTGACCAGATGGACAAGAATAAAGGTGCATAATAGAGAGAATGGCGTTTTTGAGGCGGGTATGGTTTGTGACCCACCTGGGCAAGGGATGAACCTTTACACGACGAATTACCATAGTGGAGGGCCGCGCGGTCCCAGTGAAGCTTATGGAGGATTTTCTGACTGCGACGAGTTCTTACTACTTAATGGTAATTTTGTTTGTGGATTATTTTTCCTACTCAGTGTGATCGACTAGATCAACGACTTAGAACATATATGTTGTATGCGGTGAACATCAAAGCTATTTATCACAGTTATACATTACAGTTATTCATTACAGTTATGAGTTTGCTCACTCAGAACAGAAATGTTTCTAACATCAAACATCATACTGGCGTCACAAGTGTCAGAAATTTTGCTTTTGGATTATTTCCCTACTATTTAAAACATTAGAACTAACACTCTAAGAGGTAAACATCAAAACTTTTCAATATAGGTTCGGCGCCCAAATTCTTTTTAAGATGTACTTTTAACATTTACCATATGATCTCAATAGTTTCTTTGTGTTTACTTTATCTAGGTCACGCCTAATTCTATCGTTTTAAATAAATAAAAATCGAGTTGAATTAAGGTTCAATGACCAATTTCCTTAAAGTATTAATGCAACTTCTTCCTGAACGAATCGATGTTGCCGCTGTTCACTATTTCATAAGAGACTATTCCACTTCTTAATTACATCGTAAGTGAAGAAATTCTTAGCAATATTGATTTGAAATCGTTTATGACAAAGTTTATACCCATTACTTCGTGTTACATCATTAAAATCATATCTAAAGAATTGGTTGGAATCGGATATTGTCAAATTTATTTAGTATT
>JABUQX010072288.1:10000-17500 GCA_015478945.1 Trachelipus rathkii
TTAAAACTATTATAATTATAATTAACATAATTATAATTATAATTATAATTAATTATAATTATTAATTATA
Organism: Trachelipus rathkii; assembly: GCA_015478945.1. NCBI lineage: Eukaryota > Metazoa > Arthropoda > Malacostraca > Isopoda > Trachelipodidae > Trachelipus > Trachelipus rathkii. The sequence continues at coordinate 10,071 of JABUQX010072288.1, forward strand.
TTATAAAATAATTTTGCCATATTAATAACAACATTTAATAATATAAGTAAGAAAAATTAATAATAATAATAATAATATAATTAATAATATTAATACTATTAATTACATAATAATAATAAAAATACTTCATTAATAATATATTTGTAGAAGAAGTAGATGAACATAAGAAGGAAGAAGAAGAAGAGATTAAGAGAAGAAGAGAAGAAGAAGAAGAAGAAGAAGAAGAAGAAGAAGATAGAAGAAGAAGAAGAAGAAGAAGAAGAAAAGAAGAAGAAGAAGAAGAAGAAGAAGAAGAAGAAGAAGAAGAAGAAGAAGAAGAAGAAGAAGAAGAAGAAGAAGAAGAAGAAGAAGAAGAAGAAGAAGAAGAAGAAGAAGAAGAAGAAAAAGAAGAAGAACAACAACACACAACACAACACAACAACAAACAACAACAACAACAACAACAAACAACAACAACAACAACAACAACAACAACAACAACAACAACAACAACAACAACAACAACAACAACAACAACAACATTATATAAATAATAAGTAAGACCCCACGAGCGTTGGATTGTAAGACTTGTCTCATTTGTCCTTTGTATATGACACTCATTATTTTACTTTTTATTTTTAAATAAAAGATTCTTCTACTTAATTGTTTCGAATAAGAAGAAACGTTACACGCAATAATATCATTAATTTAGAGTTTCTCTTATAAGAAAAATATTTTAAATAAAATTAAAACTACACATTATTATTATTATTATTATTATTATTATTATTATTATTATTATTATTATTATTATTATTATTATTATTATTATTATTATTATTATTATTATTATTATTATTATTATTATTATTATTATTATTATTATAACTCATGATTTTTTACCGCATTACCTACACAAAGCTATTACGCTAAATCGTTTCAATTTTTTTTTATTTTTAGTATTCCTGGAATTCTACGGCATGTTTTACTTCTCATCACTATCCTTAAATAACATATTTCCGTCTCCTTTCAGAAAGACTTACGCTTTCTCTTTAAGCTTTACGCTCTATGCATAAATTTATGCGCATATTTAATGCAAAGAGACGATTGATTATTTTTCTTCGGGGAAAATCATAAGCTCTTTCTTCCTCAACTTCTTCTTCGTCTATTATTATAAGGTGTAAGATTGATATAATAAGGTTAAAAACGGATTTTAGGATAACCTTTGATGATACGCAAATTATAAGAGAAAATAAACAACAAAATAAATGTAAACACACACACCATACATGTATATATATATATACATATATATATATTATATATATAGATATATATATATATAGAATATAATAATATTATATATATATATAATATATATAAGTATATATATATATTATATATATATATACATATTTATAATATATATATATAATATATAATATATAGTATATATAATATATATATATATATATATATTATATATATATATATATAATATATATAGTATAGTATATATATATAATATATATATAATATATCAAGGACGGCTACTCCCTCCTAAAATTTCATCATTACTGTAGGTAGGTAGGTAAGGCTCTACCCAATATTTGAGTTCTTTTTAATAAATAAATCAAATCGCCCGTAAATTAACCAAATTATTAAAATTTATATGAAAAGTGAAAAAAGAAACTGATTATAAATAAATTTAAAAGGAAAACCAACTACAATTTTCCAATACAAGCTATTAATAATTTAAATTCATTGGAAATTTCCTTTCCTACCTGCTATTCGCCTTTTAAGATGGTAAAATTCTCTCTATGCTGATGGCGAACATACGATCTCATCATATCTTGCATATGATAATATATATATTGGCAGCCAGGCATTCAACTCTGCCCGTGTGATCGTCAAACAATCATAAAGATACGAAAATTCCCGGGTACGAAAATTTTCGCTCACATGAAAACGTTGCATACTGCGTAAATTTTGAAAAATGCTGAAAGAATTTTGAATCTTCTCTTTCTTTCGGCTCCTCTCCTCTTCTCTCTCTCTTCTTCTCTCTCTCTCTCTATATATATATATATTATAAATACTATATATATATATATATATATATATATATATATATATATATATATATATATATATATATAAATAATAAATATATAATATATACTATATATATTATATATATATAATATATATATTATATATATAATATAATAATATATTATATATATATATATATATATATATATATATTATTATATAACTTCCTACCCAAGTATAATCTTCAAGGTACGCCAATATAATATATATTATATATATATATATATAATATAATATATATAATATATAGTATATATATTTTATATATATATTAATAATTATATATATATATATATATTATAATAAATATATTATATATATATATATATATATATATATAATATAATATATATATATAATTATATTATATATATATATACTGATAATATTATATATATATATATATATATATATATATATAGACATATATATATATATTATATATATATATATATAATCTCCCCCCCTGTTTTCCCTGCACTTACCACTATTTATTTACACTTATTGTTAAAATTATGTTAATGAAACGATTTAATTCTTACTAAGTATCAGTGTCTACAGTAATATTTTTCAATAGCAATAGTTTACTGGACATAATAAAGTTGAGATAGCATGGTATTAATCACCCTGTTAGTCTAATGTTGATTGTGCAGAAAAGTCTCTGTTTTTGATTCATAGTTAATGGCATATAAGAGTTTTGCGCCATTGATTTTAATATACTGCAATGAAGTTGTATCATAACTCTTGTATTCTGTAAACCATTGTACCTTATGCTAGTATGTCTTCAGGTGTTACTTTGTCATGGTTTTTTTTACACCATCTTTCCCCTTCTCATTGAGTGGGTCATGGTAATTAGGTGATTATACGTATAAGATTGATTGGTTGCATAAAGTTTCGCATTTAAGATCTCTTCATCAGATTCTGTAGTTCTAGAATGGCTCGTTATACTTGTTACTTGTATTTATAGAGGCAGCTGTTCGTTCAGTATCTGACAAACTGTCAGCGATGTGTGCATGGACGAAATTCTTCCTGATATATATTTTTTTACTTGGACTTGGTTGTTGCCGTATTGCATTAATTGTATCGATAGAATCTATCCTTTCTGTTTTCTTCATCATCGTCTGTTAACATTGCCAGTAGCATTATTTTCTTTGATGTATGGCTCGCTCCTTTATAAGTCTCTATACTCCTTCGTTTTCTTTTGTAGACTTAGGCGATGTTATATCTGGTTCAATATCTGGACAACTGTCTTGGATTTTGATACTGTTATATTGCAAATGTTTTTGACCCATCATTTGCATCTGGGTCTTGCAATTATATTTCGAAATACTATTTGTTCTCAATTACCGTTTGTGTGTCAGTAGTCATAACCACAATAAACTTCGCCAGATGACTGCGATTTCTCCAGTAGTGTTTGTGTGCTGTTTGCTAATGTAGAGGTCGGCAAATATTCTACTGGGCAAGTATGTCATAATCTACCTTGATCAATGGACATAGAAATGGAGTTGTTTTTCCAATTTGTATTAAAAATACAGTAATCAGAGCATCAATTTTGAAAACCTTTGCAGCGCTTTCACGCCTGATCTCTACTAAATCGTGCCAATGTCAACATCAAGGAAAGTTGGGGTCACTTTTTGAGATGTTTGGAAGACGTAAGTGGATGAGGGTCTCACGTTTAGTCTAGGGCTTTTGCCATACAGGAATCCCTTGAACACTGGGCAGTGGGTATCTTTCCACTTTGTGGGACGCTAATGATCTCTTTTTTTACACAGATGCGGACAGGGGAGGTGAGTTTTTATTTTCAATTTGCAGACATGCAAGATTGAATCCCACTGCAGTATGGTCTATCTTAGCTTCTGCTCTTATTTTGAGAAAGCACATTGCCCTGCCATATTCCTTTAATTTCATGTCGACAATAAATTGTTTCTGTCAGCTCTCCAACTGCCAAGGATGCCTGCAACAATTCTCGATGTCCTGATAAGTGCAGTCTCCATGCAACCATCTGTTTATAGCGCCTCTATCGTTGTCTCCTCCGTCCACGAGCAATCTGTTAAAGATATGTATCATGTTTCTCTTAGGTTCTAGGCTTATACCGCACAACATATGTTTTTCTACCGTTTTTCCTGCTGTACCACTTTCTCGACTTTCTTTCCTTGTCAGGGTGATTTGCCTTTCCTGCCATCAGCAAAAGGCGCACTGGGCAACTTATTCCACAATTTTCTTCTCTTGGTGTTGTTATTCGTCTAGGCGCTTATTTTCTTTAACTTTTGCTCGTGCTCTTCATGGCTTTGACATTGGCCAATAAATTGGGTCTACCAATTTGACCTGTAAATACGGCAACAAAACAAACACCGTTGCGATGTATTATAGGCCTGTCTAACTGCTCTGTTGGACACATACTGCGTCCTCTTGCCTCTTTAGTGCTGAGCGGTAGGATTTTGTGTTGTGTTCCAGCAAACACCAAGAGTAATGAAATCATCGTCAGGTATATACTTGGTTCCCCAGTTGTCATGTATCAGAGTGATTGAACCGCGCCACCTCTCTCAATGTCTAGTATTGTCTTTGCAGATCGCCGTGGACCATTCCGCTCGATTTCCTTCTTTTCTTTGCTCATCTGCTACTCTTTCTTCCCATACAATAACTTTCCTTGCCAGAACTCATGTTCATTAGCATTGTCAGTTAGCAGTTTTGTCGTACTCTGGCCAATTTGCATTCTGCGACTCTAATTCTTTGGTCAATTAAAGAAGTCTCTTTCTCCGGGCCTTGCAAATTGTTCGTTCTTTGGCACAGTTACCTCTGCAAGTAGATCCTTGCATTGACATGCACTAGATGTTAAAAGCAATTATTCAACACTGTCCCGAAGCTTTGCGTTTTCTCTGCTACTAATAACATGTTTTTGATCTTCAGATCTTTTATCCATACACTTCTCATCAAATTTATGGTTGTTAACGTTTTAAGTGCTTGTGGTGGATTCCACCTCGACAAAGGCTAACTTAACTGTGGATGTATATCCTTACTTTCTGGTTGAATTTTATGTTGCCTTTAGCGTAAAAGGAAAATGTCCTGAAAGTCTGGAGACGTGTGGGTAGTTTCATTGTGTTTTTGGGAATTTCTCTGCAGAGTGTGTATGTCTAAGAGCATCAACAGACTGCTGCTTCTGTATGTTATCAGTTAGACTCATGCAAGTACCTGAAAATGTAAAAAGAAATATAAGAAATCGATTAGTCAGACTTATAAAGAGGGAATATTGAAACATTTATCTCACCCATGTTCATTTATCCCTAGCATATATATTGTTCACTTGAAGTCAATTTCAGGAACAAATAGCAACAACTACTATCGAATTATGCTGATTTTTTAACCAATTGTTTCCCGATTTTTTGAAGGTCAAAATGGGAGCACTGTATGGCATCATAGAAAAATATTTAATTTAATTTCTGAATACCTCTCATAATACTGGGCGTGAACAAAAGCCCGGTCTATAGATGGTGCGACGAAAATCGAATTCGACGTCTAACGGGGCTAAATATAATAATATATAAATATAATATAATTTATTATATTAATATAGTACATAATAGATACTTATGTTTTATGGATATATAGATATATAGTTTATATGGTATATATGTAGTATAATATATATATATATATATATATGTAATTATATATATTATATATACTCTATCTTATATTTATATAAATATATAAGAATTGTATTGCTCTATTATATATTATACGGTTATGGTGTATTTATTAGTATATATAATATGTATATAGTATACTGACATGGCCACCCACAGCCGCTTTATGTTTTTAGAGGACATAGCATATTTGAGTAATTCTATTATAGTATTAGGTTTTCTTTCTTTATAGTTAGTATATTAAATGCTATTGTATATAATATATATAACTATATAAGTATAATACTATCTAATATTACTTATATATTATTATTATATTTATATATATATATTATATATATATTATATATATATTATATATATATATATTATATATATACTATGATATATATATATAAAGATCATTATAATATATTATATATTATTATATACTTATATATATAATAATAGGTATATTAGTATGAGAGAGGTAGTATAATATTATATTACCTATAATATATATATTATTATAATATTTATATAATTTAAATTATTATAATATCATATTATATTATACTATATATGTAGTCTATTATTATCAGTAGTACTGAGTAGATATATATTAATATATATATCAGTATATAATTTATATGATAGTATATTATATTATACTAAATCATATATAATAGATAGAGTATTATAGTATGGTCTTATTATATTATGATAAAAGCGATTTTGTTCTGGCCTCCTTGCTTGAAAAAAGAGCCTTGAGTTACGCACTGGATATATATATATATGTTTATATATATAATTTATATTGTTATAGTATATATGTCATATATATAATAATATATATATATATAATACTATGTATATAGTATTTAATATATACTTATTTATATGTATATATATATATTATATAGTATATATTATATATATAGAGAGAGAGAGAGATTTATATATGAAGGAAAAAGTATTATAGTATAAATATATAATTATATATATATTTATATATACTTATATATATATGTGTAGTATATATTTATATATATATTATTGATATATATATTGTAGTATATAATATTACTATCTATAGTATTGATAGTATAGTATTATATATAGTTATTATTATTATAGTATTATATGATATATATATATATTATATATATATATAATATGTTAGATTTATTATATATATATATATATATATTACTTATATATATATTGATAATATATATGTATATATTATATTTACTATATATATTGTATTATCTATTTTTTAAATTTATTGTCAATAACTTGCATAGTATATATATATATATATTATAATATATATCATTTATATATTATTATATAATATATATAATATATATGAGTATATATATTATATATATGTATTAGTTATATATATTATATATTTACATATAAAAATATATTAAGAGTATATTATATATATTCTATAATACATATATATTAAGTATATTCTATATTACGTATACTATCACTACTATATATATTACTTATATAAGTAGTATTATATTTAATGTTACTAACTGTTATGTTACGAGTCTAAGTTACTACGTTTTAAAAATATATATATATGAAGGTATATTATATAATATATTATAAAATATTATTTATATAGAGATATATATATATAAATATAAAGTTATATATATTTATATTATATATAGTAGTATAATCTGATATAGAATT
>JABUQX010072288.1:25000-26863 GCA_015478945.1 Trachelipus rathkii
TATATTAATAGTATTTTACTATATATAATATTAATATACTAACTAGTATATATATAAGTATATATATAAGTATATATATATATATCTATATATTTATTATATATATGTATATATATTATCATTATATATATTTAAAGAGTTATAATATATATATATAATATGGTTTAATCATATATATTATTATACAACTTATATATATCTAAATTAGTAAATATATTATATAATATATACGATATAATCATATATTATATATATTATAGTAGTATATATTAGTTATTCAATAATACTATCATATAACTATACTATAGATATTCCTATATTATTATATATATATAATATATATAGAGTTTATATATATATATATCACACTGATCATTATATTTAAGATATAATATATTTATATATTATATTATATTATATATAGTAATATATATTTATATTTATATATCATATTATATTATTTTATTTATACTATATATATATATCGTTATATACCTATATATATTATAGTAATATATATATTTATAATTAGTATACTAGGTATAATAATGAGGTATATAATATATATATTATATATGATTATTATTATGATAATATGGTAAACATTATAATGTTATTATAATTATATATTATATTATAATATATTAATAGTATTATAGTTGATATATTATATATATATAGATTATAATATATATATTAGATATATATATATATTAATATATAATATATATAGTATATATATATATTATATGTATATATATATATATACTATATATATATATATAATTATAGTTTATAGTATATATACGTATATATTATATATATATGATAATATATATAGTATATATTATATTACGTTATATATTAATAGTATAGTATATTTATATATTATATATATATTTATATAGAGGAGATAATCACTAGTTATGATATATATATATATAAGAGAGTATATATATATGTATATATATATTATATCATTATATATATATATAATAGTATATATATGATCATATATCTAACTATAGATATATAACGATATATATAGTAACATGCCTTCTTCGCCACTGATTTTGTAAGGGGTTTTTGAATAAAAAGCTTGGATACCTCTATAATCTTTTATTTGGGTGGATGCATTAAGTTCCCTCTAAAAACATAAGCCTCTAAAGAGAGCGAGAGCGAGAGAGTAATGAATAAGTTTTCTGAAATTACTAATGGGGGCTTACCCATAATGCAAAATACCGAGAGAGAGAGAGAATTATACATCATTATTTCTTCAATAAGAATATTTAATTATTTTACAATATTACATAAGAAATTCTAAGTTGTTTTAGAATTTCTTAATTCTTAGTACAGCAAACACGCCAGGATTTCTCATCGTGCACGCAGTTTTCAGTCATGCAAATATAAAATTTATTAAATTGGACCTGTCATCAATCTTAAGAAATTTTGGATCAACGCTGTAATATTTATTCATTAAATTAATTAAAAAACAACAAAAATTGTATCATTTTTTTACCTGCACTGAGTACTAAATTATAACTTTAAAAAACCATGGATCTGTCTGGATAACATCTCGTAATCTAAAAATATTACCATTGTAGTTTTTAGATGGAAGAAATAATAATATTTATAGGTATAAGAGGGAAAAAAAAAGACTATAATATATATATTTATATATAAATATCATATATTATATATTATATATATAATATATATATTATATATATATTATATATATTATATATATATATAATATATATATATATATATATATATATTTAAGGTAAAGTGATTATATATATATATATATATAATATAGATATATATATAGTATATTATATCTTATAATATTATAATATA
>JABUQX010072289.1:0-19789 GCA_015478945.1 Trachelipus rathkii
ATTTAGATAATCACGCCTCAACAAGTGTTATGTAGTGTTTACTATATGTATGACATTAGTGGACACGCGTGGTGTGTAAAGTCGATAAGTAGATATAATAATACTATCATGAGTCGAAAGCTTGTACTATTAATTTTTTATATAATTAATAATGATAGGTGTATGTAAGTTAACATATAGTAGGAGTTATAATATTTGTTACTTTAGGAGCAAATTATAGGTATACCATAAATTCCTGTATTATAATTAGTGTGATAATGATAGTGTTATTAATAGATAATAGAATTTAAAATCTACAAAACGATAAGTAGTATATAGGGTATATTATATATATAGATATGGTATATATAAGGTGAATATTAGAAGTATATATATATAATTAATTAAGAGATATTATATATTATTAGTAATATATATATATATATATATATATATATATATATAATATTATATTAATATATAATATATATATATTAAATATATTTATATTTAAATATATTATATCTATATATCTTTATAGTATAGTTATATATATTATATATTAATAATATATTATTATTTATAATATATTATTAATATATTAATATTATTATATATTTATATATAATTATTAAAATTCGTATAGTAAAGTTATAGATAAGGATAATAGCCATTCAGTCTATAAAATTAATTTTTCACATTGTACTGTATAGATAATCAGTATAGAGATTTATATATATAAATAAATATTTTTTTATCCCTTATGTGTAAAAATTTATAAATTACATGATATATATATATATAAGATATAGTATATAATAATATAAAATAAACTACTATAAAATTTAATATTCATTATAGTAACTGCAGAGAAAACTGACTAACTATACATATAATTAAGCCTATTAATATATATATAGTATATGATATAATAATATAACAGGAGTACTATCACATGATATATATTAACCTATATTGAAAAAGGTAATTAATATATCATATAAATATATAAATATAATACTTTATATATATTATATATAGTATATATTATATATAATAATATATATAGTATATATATATATATAATAATATTAATTATATATTAATATATATATATTAAGTATATTATATATATTTATATTATATAGTATATATATAATAATATTAGATATAATAATATCTAATATAATTAGTAATATATAATCTATAGTTATTAAATATATATATTATATATAATATATATATATTATATATGATATATATATATATATATTTAATATATATTATAATATATATAAATATGATATATAATAATATATATTATATAATATATATAATTATTAATATTCTTATTATAATATAATATAATATATATATAGTATATATAAATATTAATAGATAAATATATATAGTATAATCATATAATATATATATTATATATATATAATATATTCATATAATATATATTCATATATATATATATATATATATATATAATATAATATATATATATATATATATATATATAATTATTATATAAATATATATATGATATATATATAATATATTATATATATATATATAAATTATTATTATATATATATATAAGTATATATATATATATTATATATATATAATATATAATATATATATATAATATTATAATTATATAATTATATATAATTATATTATATATGATTAATATATATATATATATATATATATATATTATTATTAATATAATATTAATATATATATATATATAATATATATATATATTATATATTATATAGTGTCCATGTATTATATAGCTAGCCGACTCCTTTTGAAACAATCTTTGGTTGACTTAGTATTAGTGATAGGGACGATTAATCCGTCATCGTCAATCCTGTGGCTCACAGAGATTCTCTGTAGTTTACAATAACCGGTTAATCATTTTAAGTTTATCTTATATGCGGGCTTGCCCACTCTCGTGAGTTCATATGCCTGTCTATGAGTCCATTCACAGGTATTTTCAATTTTGCGGACGAATTCAATGAATGTGTATTTGAGAGAGCAACGATGTTATATTTTCACACTTTCAGCAACTGAGAGAGAGTATAGTTTCATAATATTCAAACACTGATCAGGTAACTTATTGAATATATTATATACACGGTTTGGCGTGAAGCTTTCATCAATAATTAATAGCAAGAATCAAATCAATAATCTTATAATAAATAGAAATATATGAAATAATATGAATACTATCCTTTTAGGTACGTCGCTTAGATACATATAAGCTCCATGATATAATATTTCAATACATTGATATGATTACTATTAAATTTGATTTATGGTTTCGTAAAGATCCTTAGGAGGTAAATAAAATTATCTATAAATGCTTAATAATTAACTATAATTAACCCGACATTTTGAGCGAAATATTGATATATGATCCTAATGCCGAGCGATGGTCAATTTTCAAAACTTAAATGCCATATAAACACTAATTTTTATTAAAGCACCTTATTATTAATAATAAATATCATAAGATTTTTCATTCTCAAAATATTTAATTGAATTGTCTTTAAAGGGTAGTGAACCTTATTGTTAGTGTATGCTTAGCTTTCCCACTCAACGAAACGAAGCAACTAATGATTTATTTATTAAGAGATGGCATGGAACTGCATTGAAGGCCTTGTTTATTCTGGTAAATTCAACCACAAAATATTTAAAACTAGCGAATATATTTTTTTATTTCAAAATTCTACCAGGAAGTTGCTCAATTTGGTAGATTTTCTTATTTGATCTGTAGTTGCCTATATATTATCCAAATCGGAATAGATTAAGGGGATACATTATATAATTGCATTTAATGATATAATATAACATTATTCTAAAAGATATTTAATTTGTAGCTATAGATTCAACGAATAATAGTCGCCGCTGATCAGTAATATATTATTAGCTAATCAATCAAGGCTATCATTGAGTTATTTGTTACCGAGTGTGATTAGTAAATTCACGCTTTCATAGGTATTATTAAAGTGATTTCTCAATTATTATTCAGTGTGAATTTAATACTTTATAGTATGATTTATGTAATGACCTATTCGAGCGTTGCGATAACAAAGAGTGTGCTGTTTCGTTAGCTTTCTAGAAAATTGTTCCCGTCATGGGTAATACATATCGGAATCACTCTAATAGTTCAACGCATTTCATAAAATATTTTTGAAAATCTCAGATGAACTTAAATCAAAATCTATATGAGAGTAACTATAGTACTCATCCGATTATCCCTCCTTGTGCTCTTAATGTTCTGGCTAAGGCGTCTGTGATACAGCAAATATCTAAATCTTTTACGTACTCTATTGAAAGTACCCACTTAGATCTCGCCTTAAATATAATTTTTTCCCTCCATGTTGTTTGAAAGAAACGTTGTTAATGTATGTGGAGCAAGAAAATGAAAATGAGATTATAGCCACTGGACTGAGGCGGTTGCAGAAATAGAAGTCTTTATTCCTGAAGTGAAATTTCGAATTTTATTCGTTCATAGTTCGTAACCACTTTCTGCTCTATTGTTTTGGGGTTTCCATGCAGAAACTAACAATCAATCGCCGTTGTTGTCGAGTTAGAGCCAGGGTAGTCTCCTACCTCAAATGATGGAAACAGGATCGGCATGGATAGGACGTTTAACGGAGTTGGCCTTCTGTCCGTATGCAACTGCACCCGAATTTGATTTCATCTGATTGATACTATTCTCATGCGCACGTGAGGGAGACTGACACTTTATTATGCACAATTATGCGCCTCTTGGAGAAAGGTCGTAGATCCGCCGTGTAATTCCCGAATCCCTATTACGAATAGATCCAAACTATCAAGATACCGGCGAAAAATGTATTGCGCATTAATTTCGGCAGTGTGGAGATTCTGTATAATTGAGAGAATTGTCAAGGAAATGTGAAATGAATGTGCTCTGTAGGAGAGCAAATGCTGAGGAGAGTATGGTGATCGCGAATCATATACTCTAATGGACAAACAGTATACGATGGTGCATATTATATTTTGATATAATCTGACTCGCGGTACTGAAACAAAGACTCGTAACTAGAAAGATGTAAAACTCAATGAGAGATGAAACCATAATAAGTGGTGTGGTGTCTGTGAAAATAATAGCTATAGGTGGTAGATTGGTAATCTGACATAGTTAATGCTACAAGAAGACACGTGTAGAATCGGAAGAAGAGTGTGGAATTAGGAGACAGGAAATTTTATGCCATATTCCTGAACTATACTTTTAGTATAGAGCACGTATCTGTGGAAATAGAAATTATCCGGGTAGGCAATATTTTAATGGAAGTACATATTATAAGCGAGTGCTCAAGAGTGATTTAAGATGTGTGTCGATTGAGACTTTACACGCTGATTACAATGTCTCGATAAGAGGAGAATTACAAATATATATTAAGTTTGATTAGCAGATGTGTGTATACACCAACATTATAGAGTTGCGTTGGTGAGTTGGCGACATATGGAATCACACCAATTTCTGTTAGGTTGAATTTAGATAAATCTGATATAAATTTAAGGAAGTAATCTAGCATTTTGCAATTCATTCTGATGTTATTATCAAACATTCTGATGGCATCTGAAAGATATGTTTCCTCTAGTTTTAGAGATAGGTTTCCTTTAGTTTTCGAAATAGATTTCTTCTAGTTTTCGAAATAGGTTTCCTCTACCTTTCCAGATAGGTTTCTTCTAGTTTTCGAGATAGGTTTCCTCTAGTTTTCAAGATAGGTTTCCTCTACTTTTCGATAGGTTTCCTCTAGTTTTCGAGATGAATGACCTGTAAAAATATTTCTTTGAATAAGATATATATTGTTGACGTTAAAATTTTGAAAAAAATAAGGTGACCATTAGAAAACGAGAATGAAAAACTTGGCAAACAGGATCGGGTTAAATGAAGATAGGCTTAAATAAGTCAAATTGCTCAGAGCTAAAGGTCTCTTTTTTGAAGAAAGGCTAAGTTATTAAAAACAGGGTTTATTTAAGTGAATGGAGAAGAGAAAATCAATCTGATCTTAGGGGTAGAATGATAATTTACATAATACCATGGTAAAACAAATTTTTCAAAAAAATTTTATATCCCTTGATTAGAAAGGCCAGAGTTCGGAATTTCGTAATCAGATCAAAGGTAGACACGCCTCAACACTCTGCGTTTGGAAGTGTCAAATCAAAACAAGTGAATAAAATAAAAAAAACTGAAATTGATGCAGTAGAGGACTTGTGCATGCAAAATTAAACATTGCTGTTAAACTTCTTAGGTTAGACGGTTAGTTGTATACTGAAAGAGTAAGAATATGTGAAAAGTTGAGTCCCACAAACTTCCCTCAAATAGGGATATAAAGAACTAGAAAATTTAGAAAAGAAATGTTTGTTATAGTAGTATAGTATAAGGAGCGAAATAACTGTTCGATGAGCAGAATGAAATGGTAGAAAATCGGGAATTGCCTAAGAATTGATAAGCAAAATAGCAATAAACACTTTTTCATAAAAAGCTGTATGACTGAAACCACACATGATGTGCTAAAGAAAATTCATAAAAGAAGTTAACGATACTCATAAATAGTCCAGCAAATTTGTGTGGTAAAAAGTAGTTCTGAAATCATCTCAGATCAAATAACCTCTATTAAACTTCTTCTGTGAGAGAAACAATTCGATACTTCCCAAAAAATCAAGAGAAACTTAAATACAGAGGACATTAAAGACAGAAGATTTAATTAGTGCATTTACGAAGATGGTGTTTTAGTTTACCGAAAGATTATGACGAGTTGATAACAAAATTAACATTTTGAGAAATTAAAAACAACCTCTTTAGTCTGCCCTCACTAAAAATGTGAGAAAGTTAAAATACTTGTTGCTTAATTATTTCAAGGTCACCTTCTAGTATAAGCCATTTGCGCTTGTGGAACATCTTTCAAAATGAGCAAAGTTGTAAAAAAGGTGTCCTCTTCATAAAAGTACTGTAGATAGGTTGTAAACTGATATAGAGAAGATAAATCTCGAAAACTAAAAACGAGATTGGTATAAATGAGAATCTTTGAAGATCCAGCTTTTAATATTTTAAAAGGATGAATGGTGGTATCTTTTCAATTACTCTGCAAACGAATTTACTTTTGTGGACACTCTTGAACATACTTTTTGAAATTGCTCTTCAGTACTCATTGGAAATGACAGGACAGGAATCTAAATAAAGTTCACTGAGAAAATTGTACACCGAAATGGGAAGCTTAAAAATCAAAAGTTTTTACTCGTATATAATAATAATAATAATAATAATAATAATAATAATAATAATAATAATAATAATAATAATAATAATAATAATAATAATAATAATAATAATAATAATAATCTGTAAAATGTAATTATTATTATTATTATTATTATTATTATTATTATTATTATTATTATTATTATTATTATTATTATTATTATTATTATTTATTATTATTTTTATTTATCTATATTATTATTATAATTATTGACAACACCAAAATGGAAGAAATTAAGAAAAGAAAAAAATCTTTGAAATAATAACTATTTTAAAATATTTTTTGACAATATTAAATTTATAATTTCTCTAACACTTACATTAATTATTTTTATTATTATTATTATTATTATTATTATTTTATTATTATTATTATTATTATTATTATTATATTCTTATTATTATTATTATTATTATTATTATTATTATTATTATTATTATTATTATTATTATTATTATTATTAATATTTGAGTAAGACCCAACGTACAATAGCGACATTTTTCTTCTTATTATCACAAATTACAAAAAAAAAAACATTTGATTTTATATTTAAACAATATAATTTTTGGTAGTCTTCATATTAATTTTAATTTCAATTTATTTTATTTATTTTACTTTAAATACATTTATAAATATTTTTCCCAAAAATTTTATTTCTGAAACTCCGGACAGCAAGTATTCGGCTAGCCTTATGGAGATAACATTATTTCTTGAGGAGCTTATTTACTTGAATAAGGTTTATTTATTATTATTATTATTATTATTATTATTATTATTATTATTATTATTATTATTATTATTATTATTATTATTATTATTATTATTATTATTATTATTTATTATTTTTTATTCAGTTCCTTGTCATCTGTGATCAACGCTTGTGTGGCTATGATTTGGGGAGACATTTGCCTTCGTTATTCATTCTTCAAAAATGCTTCATCAGTGAAGGCGATGTTAACAAACAAAATTTTATGTAATTATGATTATTATTATTTGAAGAAATTTTTTAAATATCGTCGTAAAAATTTATTAAATATTGTGATAAGTTATTAGGGCGTTCACCATATATCTTACAATACGCATTGTGCAAAAGTTGTAGAGTATTTATTGTCCCACCCCTTCTATTGTCAATCAAAAAATTCTCTCATCATTACTCATATTTCACTTGGGAAAATAGAATGGTAAGAATTATTATCGGTTTTGAGGAAATCAATTAGCTATTCTATTTGAAAATTGGGAAACTTTGAAAACATTATACCTGCACAACTTATCCTTAGATGGTGAAAGTGTCTGAACTAATGATCATCTTAAAATGAATTTTTATTATTGAATCAAATATTATTATATATTTAGGTTGAGTATTGCAATAAGAGATGTCCATATAATCTAAGATACATGTATAAAATCTATGATTTAAGATATTTGTAACATCTGAATAATATAATTTGAGACCTATATTAATGATCATTTTGTATTAATGAAAAATCAAAATATTGACATCAGTAGTAGCTCAAGATCTTTAACATATGACTTTTAAATTATTCAAAATTAAATTATTGAAAATTCTGAAAATATATTTTCTTAATACCTTATATTGCTGAGATATCAATAGATTAGAGAATCAGCAATGATTTTCCACTAGGGTTAGGAATATATAAGTAGTCAATTTAATAATTGTTAGTGTTATTTAAGTATTTAATCTTGTAATAATTTCTAAATTTCTTTGCAAGTGTCATTAACCTGATTATTGGACAATTTCTTAAAAGGTCATCTGCTGGAACTAAAAAGAAATTTCAATACAAACGGAATCCACCTGGGAGAACATAAATCACCGACAATACAGAAAAACTTGTATATAGTTTACTAAAATGTTAATACACATTTAGATAAGCGTTATATCTTTTCTTCAATTTTTTTTCTCTCTATATATTTTTAATATATTTATTTATATCATTTTTTTTTTAGTACCAAAAGATGCAATCATTTAATTTTTGATATAAATTTTTTCCCTTAACTAATAACAATTTAAAATCATCTATAAACTCGTAATCTATCTAATAAAATATATTCCATTTTTTGTCGACACACGTATCGATTACATCGAAAACTTTGGCATTAACGAGTAAAGGCACATGGAGGATGCCAAAAAGTCTTGGAAGCGTATAAGCTGCCAAGAGTAAAAGAATCAAATTGTTTTGTTGGTGGGATTTTTTTGTCTAAATTTATCATATCTTTACAAAATTTATTCTCAAAAACTACTTTCAAACCAAAGAAGGAGTAGGTGATTTTTGCGGCGAGGGAGTCTTCCTTGTTAACTGACCTTTCCTCATGATGCGGCTTTGTTTAACAACCGTATGGGAATAATAATTTTAAAATATCTACATGATCTATATAGGTATTCAAAATAGTTTGTGTTGCCTTACACTCTCTCTAAAGAGTTACACAAGTTTTGAACATGTTATCAATGCTAATATCAGAGAGACTAAATATTATAAATATTACATGCCACCGGATTGGATGCGTTTTCGTGCGCTTAGATTCTACAATCATTTCTTCTACATCAGTCCTTGTTATATACTATAATATACGATATAATTTATTCACTCAAAATGGTTATAGCCGTACTTAACGCAGGATTACATGTTGTTACCAATTTATGAGTTGAAATAAACATCACATTAGAACTCGTGACCATATAGAGACTTTGTGGCTATTTTCCGCAAGCTTGTTATTTATATTGGACGTATTGAGTATTATGTGAGCTTATTATTTAATCTCACTCGTATTATTGCACCAGATATGCCATAGAGAGGTATTCAAGTCATTGCCTATTATTTATTAATGAAACATTACCAAATAAGTTTTCCCCCTTATGCCCTCTTGCGTTGAATAAAAATCTATCTAGCTGCGAGAAAGCGATGTAATAGCTAAACTATAGAGTCTACTTCTCTAGATAAACGCTAAATCCTTTGGTGCAATACAGGTATGATAATATTGATCATACCACCATAGATCGGTTATAATTACCTGAAAGTTCTTGGCTGCAGAAGGTCTAATGAAGAGTTTATATCACCTACCTTAGAAAATATTAACTAATTTATATATAGATTTAGTAATTGTAATGGGCGTCACATCTTCTTTATGGGCTATGGCTTTCACTTCTTTTAAGTAAAATATAAGGATTCTCCAATGTTAAATTGAATAAAATGGAATGGCTTTCTTTAAGCTGGAAAAATCATTAGCTAAGTTGTGAAGGCAACTTGTCTATAAAATATAATATTATATAAACCTATAGCACAACACGTCTAGTTAAGATAGCGACACTTAAATATAATAAGAGTCACAATATAAACTGTATGATCTACCAATTTGTAGATAGTTTTAGCCCCAGCTCTCAAAACGTTGAATAATATGCGTTCATTATATTCGTCCTTAGAATATTCGGCGAACGGAGGTAATATTACGGTACATTACTATATATATATTTACATAGGTCGATTGGGGATTAACATATTGCTTAATTATGATCGTACGTCATTAGAAGTTACTAGTGATTGGACACTTACAGATCTCGTTCCACTTTTCAGTTTCTTTCCGATAGTACAGTATCGTGAGCACGAGAGCTAATATTGAGGTACTATACATTTACCAGCATTTCCTAATTGTCTAATCCGATACTTTCTTGACAGTTAGGTAGCAATAATTATATTCTTTCAACTTAGTACTGTAGATTTCTTAGAGTGAGAACAATCCTTTACAGACTCTTAATCTAATTCCGAATCAATCCTCCTGTTCTCATTTTGAGTTGAAATAAGCTCAATTACTGTTCGCCTTTCAGCTTCAATAGTGGCTCTTTTCTGCCTCACGCAAACACATTATATTTCTTTGTAAGCTTCTCTCAATAATTTTCATTAGATGAAGTTCATACAAATGAAGAAGCTCATTTTGTTCCTTTTGGGTTTCCATATTTCTTCATCTATAGGACTCATTCTTTAGCCATCTGGCACCAGGATTGGTAGTACATTATTAATGTTTGTGTCTAAAGTATGGAAAGATGAGAGCCACTCTGTTTGGAAAAAATAAATAGAGAGTGGTTAAAGATATCATGGAAGATAACAAATATATTTATATACAAAGTGTGATTGAATTGATCAGTATGATAATTAGAATATTATATTCTTCTCACGGACAAGGCCCACCCAATAATACTGTGTTCGAGTATTACTCTTCTCAATGTAAAGAGGACACTACCTGCGAGTAGTAAAAGAAGACAGTCAAGTTTATTTGGGAGAACTGATGTGCCAAAAGTCCTGCAGTAGCTTTTATGTCAGACCAGGAGAGGGGCTATAACTGAGGCTTTTAATTAGCTACTAAGTACCAGAAATAAATATTTAGGAGACTAATAGTGATAAATATTAGAGGCCACACAACTTTTATTACTTAAATCCGAAGAGAGCGTGGTATTCCTAAAAAGCTTCATAGTGGAAGTAATACAGGAACGTAACGTATACACCAAAAAACTAATAATAATAATTAATTAATAATTAAAAATCCCACATATATATTATGACCCACCACTAAATTTTTAGAGAGAACCCCTTTTTTTGAATATATTTGAACCATTATATATGTTATATCTAACTAATACGAGTACCAATCATAGAGAAATACATCCTCATTTTATATGAAGAACACATCACATAAATTGATCACCATATTATTTATTTTTACTATAGTAAGGATTTAGTTTAAATGTTAGTATTTTTTATTTTATTAGTTTATTGTTTATGATTAGTTTTATTATTAGATTATTATCAATATTGATTTCATAGACTCGAGCCATTTATTACTTCACTTGTCAAACCATTTGTTACTACTATAAATTTTTTAACTTCTTTGAGTTCTTTCCAATTCTCTGCAGTTATGTTTAATATTAAATTATTAATGTAGGATGTAAAATTCATATATCAAAAATCCGGGCTAAAATTATCGCTATCAAACTTCTATGATCATTTCGTTTCGATTTCCATGAAAAAAAATCAAATACATCTGCGTATTGTAATAAGCGTTTAAATAACAAGTACGCAGTCATCGAAAGTCAAATTCGTCATGCTTTATATATTTTATATTTCCAGCTAAAAATCCGAAAGCTACATACGATTTTGTTTATCTATATCAACTATCATATATCCACGAATGCATCAATAAATATATAGGTTGAACCACTCAGCAACATCTAATATATATAATATAATAAATCTATATCGATAACTCTACCATATTATTGCTATATTAAGTATAATCTTTTCCTAAAATAATATATACAATCACTCAATATACCTGACCTAATAAGCTGTAATGGACATATCACGCAATCGTCTGTAACCTGATTATAGAATGAACTCATCCAAAGGAGGTCTACCTAAATCCACCCTTAACCAATTAAGTTTTTTCTATTAGAGATCTATTATAATTTGAACCTATCACTACTAATCTAACATAATTACATACTTTGTATAAAAAGTATGATATAATTTATTAAAATTCATTGTACTACTTATTAACAATATATATAAATAATAATATAATATATAATAATTATATTGTAAGAATTAATTAAATATTAAATACTAATATAATTTACATAATAAATATAAGATATAGATATTTAATATATACTATTAAATAAATATTTTGTTGCGAAAAGTATCCAAAATTTTTTTACTAGGAATATATCTCTACAAACAAAAGATAACTATTTTGAGTATTACTTTTGTACTTCTTCTTAGGATATGAGGTAATTCAAATTACACAAGTTATATCCTGTAACCCCTTGGTGCCTCTTATTCACTTTAAGGAAATATGATCTATCACATGTCATTATTTTAATATATTAATATCTAACTAGCTCAATGTTTAAGTGTTATTTTCATTTTATGCGCATATTATTCACGCACACCTCATAACTGCAGCCGCTTCGCGCATTAACATCTTTATCTCTCTGATGCGAATCATCCCACCACAAGATGAACATATTAATAAGGAAATTTTATTATGGGAATTATTTTATAAATAAAATTGTTACTATCCAGTCACTAACCGAACTGGAACCGAACCGTCCTGAACCATCTCAAAAAGGAAGTTGAAAATGCTCAAGAAAGCAACAAATCAGTGAAACCGTTGAAAAATGACCACTTTAACGGCTCGAATAAATCAAATTTTATGTTATTATTTGTTGTATTAAGTGTCCTCAAAATTCAAAACATTGTCTTGTAGTTTGGTGCTGTCCAATTTACTTCTCTTCTTCCACGATAAGTGAAAACACAACTTAGTAGAAAAAAAATTATAATCTGATTCAAATTCAGAATCTAGTCTTTGATTCACTAAAAGTTACCGTTTCCGATATCGTATAATCCTGTTAATAATTGAGGAGCAGATTGAAATCAAATTATTGGAATGTGATTATTAATATTTAAAACTTTTTCTATCTTTATTATATGCAGATATAATCTATCTTTATCTTGACCTATAAATTCTAGGTTTCAAGCTCTATTCATATTAATTCTACAAATTTGATTGTTTTTGATAACATTTTAAATTTGAAATATGTTTATTGTCTTTAGAAGTTCTGATAGAAAACACTTTTATGAGATAGATTATACATTGCAGGGTTTAAGGTGAGTCTACTTTGTAGAGAATTACCTATGAGGTTAGAGTAAAAATTGGCGGAGACTATCAATCCCATACACACACATTCATATCACTATAAACATGAGTAGAAGAGACATGAAGCGATCAGTACACAGACACGAGGGATTTCGTTCGAGGACAACCGTTGACGCTACTCAAATACACACACCCATATTCTCTGCAACACGTTCACACTACACTGCTAGGTCTTCCATTATCCTTTGCTACAGTCACTGGAACAGCTAAGTGCCACTCGCCAGCCACATAGTAACTGGATTCGTTCATACACTCACATCTGCCACCTGCACACGACACATGCTAGACACACTATCACACTACACATACTAATAATATACCATAAATATATAACACACCTACACTCTTACCAGACCCTGCTAATGGATAATAATATATATATATATACAACCAACCCTAAGCTCACACTACACCAGCGTCTATCAACACACTAATGACACATTTATAGTACACACAAACACGCAATAATCAACCCCTAGGTTTACTATAATAACACACACTATATACACATATCGACTAATATATATATACCTATATATAATATATATATTAATCACTATGATTATGACCATATAGATAATTTCGACATTGACCTTGCCGGAAACCCTATACCCAGCCTACACTAGCTAGGAACCTGCAACATTTAACCTGGCCTTACCTAACAGTCAATTCTAGTTTGAATAATGTTTGCAGCCTTAAATAAATACCTAACCTAGCCTATATTATACATAAGCGTACACTACCACCTTAGCTATACACTATCCTTAACTCCTGCCACCTATGACTCCACCCTATACTGCTTGTAGAGGCTCAATCTCAGGTAACTGAGATGACTAGTACCTTTGGTAGGTATCTGTGCTAACAAGAGGTCATGTATAAACCCTGAAGCTGTATATTGGATCTATATCCTACTTTATTCATATCTATGCACAACACACACACACATACTTAATCACAAACACACACAATAAATATATATATATACACACCCAAATATTATATACACTTATACTTATATAACACATACACACTTATATCATCAATACACCCAATACTTTCACACATCAACACACACTACACACTCACTCACCGTCTCACACACACGCACATAATCACCACACACACACAACAAACACATTCATCTATAGACTTAATATTCACAACTATCTTCTACATAATAGTACACACTTATACACACATTCAATATAACACTTATACATATAAGGTCAACTTATATATTTACATATATAACACAAGGGTCACCAACACACACAATATATATCAACACACACACCTATGATCATTACACATTATACAACATTCCCATTCTATGACACTTATATAACTCTCAAACCATAGTTGAACACTTAACTTACATTTACACTATACACATATGTATTAAACACACGACCAACCTTTGGGTTTTCCATGGTCAATTTTAGCCATCCAATTTTAGGCACTTTAAAACATTTTTATAAAAAACATATACTTTACAACCTACCCTAATGACAGTAAATCAGTAAATCAATAGAGGTTTTAACTAGCAACAAACACCTAGGGGGATTAGTAGGCTTTTGTTTATTATAACTGTTTTCTTGATTAACTCATGTTTACACTGAGCTTAACATTAACGATATCATGTTTTACTGCTTAAACTTATAGGGTATTATTAATACTAGAGCATTAATTAAATCTACACATTATATTAATCATAAATTACATTACTTATGAAGCATAAATCAGTAAATCAATAGAGTGTTACATATTAAACACACCTAGGGGGATTAGTATGAAAAAATGACTTTGGTTTTAACTGTTTGTACTGCTTTAACATCATGATTTTATCTCGGACTTATATACTACATGTTTTAAACTAGAGAGATTTAACTATACATGATGTATTTAAACACTAAGCATTTAATCATCACATATTTTAATAAACATTCATAACACTTAAGACAAGTAAATAAATCAGTAAATCCTATAGAAGATTGAATACCTTAACGAGCATGATTAGGATTAGTATCTCTTTTGTTTTTTTAAATCTCGGGTTTATATTGTACATAGTTTATACATATATGACATATTTTCGAAATATTTACTATAAAAATAAAAAAGAGCAATATTACTGCATATGTTTTAAAATAAACTTTATCTCATTCATAATTTCTAATATAACAATATATCCAGTACCTTAATAATGAGACAAGAATCCAGATTAAAAATCAAATAATAGATAGGATAGATAATTAATCAGCGTTAATAACACACTCAAAGATGGATTAGGTAATGCTATATATATAATTAGTTATATACTGTTTTACTGCTTTAAATTCATAATTTTTAATAATAACACTGCTTTAACTCAGAGAATATTAACACTAATGCTTATAACATTGAAGAAGAGAACTAAAACGTGGAGTATTTGATCTTTCCTGCTTAATCTGTCTTGCCAATGTACATCAAAATATTAATAGCTCCTTTTATATTATTGATTTTAAATAACTTTTTATTTATTATTATTATTATTAATTTTTCTTTCGTAGATTTTTATTATCTCATGTTATATATATTAATTTTACATTATTTAATAATATATTTATTATTTTTATTATACATATATGATATAGTTATAGTTCAATATTATATTATTATGTACATATTGTTATATATATTATATTTATATGCAATACATATAAATTATACACTAAACTAAACTACAAAAAATAATAAATAAAATTGACTATATATAATATAATATTATATTAATATTATATATATATAATAATATATATTTATATATATATATATATATAAATATTATAATATATAATACATACAAATAGATATATATATATATATACCATTATTAATATATAATATATATTATATATAATTATATATATATATAATCATAAGCACTAATATAATACACAAGATTTAGAAAGAAAATAATATCAACATTCATATAGTTTAAAAATTGACACTATAATTTACATTAACATATATTAATAAATACATATAATAACATTCATATAAAGAATATCAATCTAGTGTAAAAAAATAGACACATATATAAATAACGTTATATACATTACATCACTTACTATTATATTTATATATATACACTTGTTAGTTCATGCAGAACCTTAACGCACTAAAGAAAATTTAACATCTTCGCTAAATATTAATTTCATTAATCATTAATTAATAATAACAATAAAAAGAGAAAAAAAAAATAAAAAATGAATAATATAAACTCGATATTTAATATTAAAAACTCGGAGGAATAAAATCACTGTCAACCGGTTGTCTGGAGCAGCTTCGAACACAAACTCTCACAAAGACGTCTCAAACGAACACCGAAGAAAACTAAATTTGAAATTACCGATCATTTGTGTGGATCAGTAAGCCTTGGTTCGCCTGATCTCTGTCCACATAAATGCCTTTACTTTTGACTTAACCAACATAAGCAGGAATCTGTCACATACAACTACTGAATACTTAATATCAACACATCTCAACGTATGAACACTTACATTTATCTAGCATATGATTATACACTTTACATTTAAACTACTTACATCATATCAATAAAAACAAATCAAAATTTAATACTTACACTCACACAGATTTAACTTTACCTAATCACCTAAGTGTTTATATTACACAAACAGATTTTATTTACAATATAATTATGATATTATCACAATATACACAAAATAATCATAATAAATAATATTAATCAACACACACATCACACATAATAACTACAACACGAAAATGCGAGATACATAATAATAATAAAATCAAATAATAAAATACAATAATAATACACAACAAATCACACAAAATCAATAAATAATAAATAAAAACATACACACAGCAATAGCAGGCCATTCATTACTATTAATTATGCACAATTCTTTAGCATGAACCGACTCATATTATAAGAGTAAATTTATTAAAATATACATTATTTATTTATATGTTATTTATTTTAAATTTAAAACTTTTGTTAATTTTTATAATTACTTCATATTTATTTTAATATTATATTTTTATTTTCTAATTATCATTTTATGTAAATGTTCAGTAAAAGATTTATAATTTAATAATCGTTTCTATTTATTATTATTGGTGTTATAAGTCAATCACATAAATCTTTATGACACAAAGATAATTTATTTATATACCTAGTATTTATAAACAATTGATTTTGTAATTATAAAAATATTGTAACACTAATTTATTAAACCAGTTTTTAAAATAGATGGAAGTTTTCACTCTTTATATACTGTAATAAAAGCGAATATAAAAAAAACAAACAATATATCTAACTTGTCATAAATGTCAATTTTGATATACAAATAAGAAAGCTTGATAAATACATAAATATAATAAATAAAATAATAATACATAAATAAATCAAATAATTCTGACTCTTTACTATATAATACCAAGCTATGTAAAGGTTATTTCTCTTGACTTAGTCCTTTATATCATCTTTAATACTAAATTAATAAGAATACAATATTAACAAAATTAATATCTTATCTTCATTCTAACAACATATATATAATAACAATGTATTTATATTAAATAATCTAATTTATTATAAGTTTTTATTATTTAAAAATAACATAAGATTTTTGTATACATTGCAATATCGAATAACTATTTATTTATTAACTTGAATACGCTTTCTATCTGCATTATAGATATTTTCTAAGATTTCTTTTATAATTACGTGATTGTATGTAACAGAGAGAACTATTATTCATTATTATCTTATATTGTATTAACATTATTATTAGACAAATATACCATTCACTTGCAAGATAAAGTCAAACACTGGAACAATACATACCCGCGAAATTTTCTAGTATCTACATGGCACACCATTCCTCTTCTTTCAGATATATTCGAAACTTGATTCGCATTTACATCTAAAGTGCTCACATATGTCTTCATAGGATTCGGGACCAATTATTCGAATTTTACAGGGATATCTGATCTTCACTCAACTTTAGGATCAAATACTAAAATCATATTTACGGTTAATAATTTATTATCTTTTTGTAACCACATCATATATTCTCATATTCACACTCGGTCATCGCATTATGTAATCGCATATACATCCTGTTCACAGTATACACATTTCCACGCCTAAATCACAAGTGTACCCAGAGTCTACATATAATATAATACTATTTCAAAAATTAAAAGAATAAAATGAAAACTAAAAGATATAGCCCTTTTTTTTTTGGATAGCTCTTTCATTATGAAAGTGTGGTGTAGCAAAAAGCAGAGTGAACAACTCAGAGGGAAAGGGGCTAAGGTCCAAACTTTCCGAGCTATCGCCTATTTAATTAAACAACATAGTAGTGGAATTAACCATAATTCTTATCAATCAAAAACTTCAAGAAAAAAGCCCAACAACAACAACAACAGACCTATACTCCTTATAAATAACACCAAATAGATTACATTACTGTTTCGTTGTCTTGTAGTAACTCGACTTTACAATACACAATGCTTGCGATTGTAGCAACATGGATTATGGGCTATGAGAAAACACAATTATGGACTTATACAATCGAACAAAAACTTGTTGTGCTCCTATTCAAGCCTACGGCATTATTTTTATCAACCTTATCTATTGTTGTTGGAATTAGTTATAAGGAAAAATTACTTCCTTTTATAATTTTAGTATTTGTAAATGAAAATTCACAAATTATACAATGATAATGCAACCAACTGAACAACAGCAGATAAGCAATTTAGAATAGATGTTGGGTTTCATAATATGATACATTTCTAAACGGTTCTTTTACTTTGAATCTCCACATCATATATAAATTCAATAGTTATTTATAAATATTATTTTTATAAATATAATTTACAAATCTGAAACAATGCTTGACAAATTCCGGTACAGATCTTTAGCAGGGCCACACCATTTATACGTAAGTATATATAATTATATAATTATTATTTAATATATAATATATATATACTCTATATATATATATTATAGATCATATATATATATATATATAATTAATATAATGATTTGGAGAATCTATTGTCATCTATTGCAAAAAGAATGTTTTCTCATCCCCCTTAACTTGTGATTCGGTCGGTGGTTAATGCTTATTCCTATAATGAACTTTCTGCTTCGTATGTGAATTGGTACGAGAATTATTTTTATTAATTCGTCTTATCTTTTAACATTAACAGATACCTTTGCTTCTTACTTTAAATCTTCGTATTTGAGCAGTTGTTGTGTGTGAGTTTTTAAATTAAATTAATTTTCTTTTAAAAAAACGCAGCCAACACTAAAATTTTAAAAAAAAGAAAAAAAAAAAAAAAAAAATCATAGGTCATTTAGCTGTTAAGCGGTGCACAGTTATCTGATTTGTATTAAAAGTGTTTTATTTTTTTATTTTGCCATCTACATCATATATCATAAATATATAAAAATAAATTTAAAATTAAATACTTACATTGAAGAAAAATAATCAATTTATTTAATTAATTTGTATGTCTCAATAATGTAAGTATAAAAGTGGTGTGAGGTGTAGTAATCGTGTGAAGTGTAAGTATATTCTTTCTGGTTTTGTTTTTTGTGTGGAGTGGTAGTGTAAATTGTAAGTTGTTCTTAAATTGGATAAAAATGTAAGTGTCTCGAGTGAATCGTGTGTATAAGTATTAATGTGTATCGGGTGTATGTATAATAAAGTTATTGTAGTTACATCCCA
>JABUQX010072290.1:10000-12500 GCA_015478945.1 Trachelipus rathkii
ACTAAAAACTTTTCTCCCTATAAAAATGCAATAATAATTCTGACTCTTTTTCCTCGTGTCCTTTCCGGCATTTTGCTAAAAAAAAAAAAAAAAAAAGTCAACTCTAAATTTGCTTCTTCCTCTTTCCCTCCTCCAGCATCTTCCGACATCACAACTCTCGTTTCACCTTCTGCTAAAGCAGAACATTTCGCTCAAACCTTTGCCTCTAATTACACCTTAGCGGGCTTAGACGATTCCATCGGTTCTATTCCTCCTTCTCCACCTCCCTCCAACTAATTTTTGACCAACACTGTAATTTCTGCTAAAGATGTAATATCTGCTCTCTCCCTCTATGAGACGTCTCTCTCGTCTGTCGCATCCGATGTGAGTCGCAACAGTGTGATTTCTTCCCTCGGGTGTGTGATTGCTATCTTGCGTAGTGTTTTTTTTATCTCCAGCGGATCTTCGTCCTTCTCTGAATCGCGCTCATGGACCCGCGTTTCTTAATCTCTCCTTCGTGTTTCTTGGTCGTATTCTCTCTCTCTCTCTCTCGCTCTCTTCTCTCTCTCGTCTCTGCTCTCTCTCTCTCTAGTCTCTTTCTGTTCGTCGAATTGTTGCATTACTATTTTCATACTATCGTTATTACAAATGACATTGCGTTCTGAACTGTCGAGTCGTATAACTCTTCCTCTGAGGAGAGGTTCGTCTTTCTGCTCGTCTTTCTGCAGCCATTCTCCGTCTTTTGCTTGTCTTTCTGCACATTCCCTCATCTTTTCTCTTTCCAACTCTCATCTTACACACAACCGCCATGCTCAATCTTACATAAACTCCATTGGTAAAGTCTGGAACAGCGAGAGAAGAGAAGAGAGAGAGAGAAGAGGAGAGAGAGAGAGCGAGAGAGAGAGAGAGAGAGAAGAGAGGGAGAGGAGAGAGAGAGAGAGAGAGAGAGAGAGAGGAGAGAGAGATGAAGAGAAGGAGAGAAAAGGGAGAGACACAGGAGAATAGAGACTTACTCCCTTTATCTATTTTTACAACTTGCTTTCAATTGTACACTTTCAAACGCAGTGTAGTGGGGTATCTCCACTTTTAAATTGACCACGCATCTCCAATTTTTAAAATTTCGCTTAAATTTGTCAGGCCTGTGGCCTTTGCCCACCGGACCGGAGGATATATATATATATATATATATATATATATATATATATTATATATATATATTATATAATATATAATATATATATATATATATAATACTATATATATATATATATTTATATATATCAGATATATAGTATACAATTATATATATATATATATTATATATTATATATAATATATTATATTATTATATAGTATATAGTACTTAATTTATATATTATTAATATATATAATTTAATATAAACATAATATATATCAATATATATATAGTCATATTATGATATAATATGTATATATACTTAATATATATAGTATAGCTATATAATAATCATAATAAAATTATATATATATGTATACTATATATTATAGATATTATATATATATATATTATATTACTATAAAGTATAATAGGAGTATTATATATATAATTTATTGCTGACGTTCCATGTTAGTAGCCATTTTCACAGCCAATGGGTAATAGTCTTTATTTGTGAAAAAAGGGAAAAGAAATATAGCACTCTTGTGTGCAATTCTCAATCTTTTAAGAATGTCTGTCGTGTGTGTGAGCTTTACAGTTGCTTCTATGTGGGTGTTTTCGGAGACTGATTGATGTTTTGCATTTGGATTGTTTCTGCTTTGGCCAGGCGTGAATTGATTGCAACGAAATATTCATTTGTGACAAGGTTTTTACGAACACCTGGCAGCGCTATTTTTTTTTTTTTTTTTTTTTATCCTTTTACAACCCTTCAGCTCTAAATTTTAGTGTATCATTTTAGCATGTATTATTAAAAATAAAGAGTGCGCAACGACATTCAGATATAGTTATATACGAAAATTCTTAAACATTTTCAGAGACAAAACAATGAAAAATGTAGTATTTAATCTATTTGAAATAAGAGGGAATTTCGCTAAACGTAGTAAAAAAACTGTTAAATACAAATATTTGTATTGCACATGCGTATTCTTCGGATTATACACAAAAAGCCCTCCAGAAGTATTTTAAAATATATCAAATTTATGAGAAATTGCGTTTTGTTTTAAACAGGGCTTTTATCTTATTAAAATAGGTAACTGTTAAATCGTGTGGCTATAATAGTCATATATTTTCAATAACCATATTGATTATACTTTTTGTAGCATCTTTCACAGTTGTGTTTAGGTTTTATAAAGTTTGTTAATTTTTAAGTTCCTCTCTCACAAAGATTTGTGCTTGTGCTACAATAGTACGTTTTACACGTAGACTAAATTCTTACTCATTATCTGATTCTCTCGTTTCTCTTCTCATTTTCATTGCGTGACATAACCTCTGATATAGAATTGCTCTCTCTCTCTCGTCCCCTCAGTCCTATTAAGTAACATTTTA
>JABUQX010072290.1:17500-20386 GCA_015478945.1 Trachelipus rathkii
GTTATAAGGCGAGGGTTTTTAGTTACTGCAGCGAGTGCTCTTTTCGGGAGGCTGGCCCAAGTATGATATACTTTATATATATATATAGTATAATTAAATATATATCGATATATATATTATTATATTAGTATATATATAATATATATATAATAGTATTATAATATATATATATATCTGTATAATATTATATATAATATATATATATACCATAGGATGAGCAGTACCTTATTATGATATAGATATGTATGTATGATAATATAGTATATATATATATATTATATATAATATATATATATATATATATATATAATAATTTATATACTATATAGTACTATGTATATATAGTAATATACAGCTATATATTCTAGTTTATTAAGTGATAGTATAATATATTGATATACTATATAATGATATGATATATATATAGTATTGAATATATAGTATAATATATATAAATCATATTATAGTTGATATAGTATATATATTATATTATAGTATATAATATATTAGTATAGTTACATATTATATATGTAATTATTATTATATATAGTATTATAGTATTTATATATTAGTCTATTATAGTATATATATACTTAATATATATAATAATATTACTATTATACATATATATATATATATATATTGTATATACTATAATAATATTATATATATTAATAAATATTAATTTGATTAAGTATCTATAGTAGCGTATATATAATGCTATAATAGGCATTATATATATATATACTAGTTATATATATATAATTAATATATATATATTATACTTTATATTATATATATTAAGCTCTCATTATACATATGTAAATTACTTTATGAGTGATATATATGATATATAAATACCCTATAATAGATTATAACTACTCTTCCAAATTAAGACGCACCGCACAAGAGATACCGTGGCGAAGGAAAGGGTAGAAAAAGGGAGGTTGAAGAAGCGAAGACATTTATATTAGAACAAAAGGACATTCAACATGGAGGATTTCCTCCCAGAAAAACGAGAGGTAAGGTTGAGTGGAAACCGAATGGTGAGGCCAAAGGTCAGCGACAAAGGATAATCGCAGTAGGGTTCGGAGGTTCGGTGCTGCAAACACACAATGTTGGTACGTACGGCGACGGCCGCGGAGGGGGTGTTGGGTATGTCTCAATACCGGTATGACCCTCTCTGGCACGGATGACTGCCTGACACGAGTCCTGGCCATGCGTCTGCCGATGAGTGTTCAGGAGGAATGTCCTTGGAACAGTCGATTTGGATATCTAATACGTCGCTAGGTGGCCTGTCTCACGGTCGGAGGGTCGTGAGGGGGTTGCAGCTGTCGAACCCGACGTTTCAGGATATCCCCCAAATGTTTTCGAATGGAATTGAGGTCCGGACTATATGCGGCCACTTCAATCGCAGTGATTGAACCGTCCTAGGTAGTCGTTCACACATTGGGCCTTGTGTGGTCTTGCAATTGTCATGCATTAGGATGAAGAGTCATCGAATTGTAGGGGCAATATTGGGGCAAGACATTGGTTCGAGGATGTCTGGTGATATATCTTAACTGCTGGAAAAGGTGGCCTCCCATCGAAGATGTAACAATCCCATTGGCCCCGATAAAGAGATGCCTCCCCCAGTCCATAACCGACCCCACACTCCAAGCTTCGGCAAGCCTGCAGGCAAATTGCATTGCGGCGAAACTCTCTCCGTCGGATCGTTGTCCGTCGGTATAAAAACTCTTAGTACGGCCTTTCCGATCGTACAGAGACCACATTTCTCGACCTAAGTCCGTAAAGAGCACCTTTGCCTAATCGTCGACCGTCCAATGGATGTGTTTTCTCGGGCAAAATCCAGTTGCGCCCTTCGATATAACCGGTGGTGGTTGGCGGTGGACCTATAAGCAGGTCTCCAGGCTGGTAATTGTTCCGCAGGCGTCGACGGAGCACTCGCTGTATTGTCAAAAACTGGCTCTGCGGCTGGAGTAGGGTTTGCTTTGAGGCCTAGATATTCTGGCACCTTCATTCCACTTGGGTTCAGAAAACATTCATATAAATTTACCTGACGCAGTTCCATCTTAGGCATTGATATGGAAGTGTGGGGAGCAATGAAATGAAGTGAAAATGAATTATATATATTATATAATATATATATATTATATAGTATATTATATATATAGTATATTAATTAGTATCTTACTACAAGTATATATATATATCTATTATTATATATATATATTTATATAATATAGTATATATATAATATAGAATAGATATATATATATATAATATATAATATATATATATATATATAATTATTATATATATATATATATATATAATATATATATATATCTATATATATATATAATATATATATATATAATATAAGATATAGATATATATTAATATATATAATATATATATATATATATATATATAGTAACTATTTTCTTTCATATATTATATATATATATATATTAATATATATATATTATATATATATATTATATATTATACATATAATTATAACATATATATATATATATAATATATATATATATATATATATATATATATATATATAATATATATATATATATATTATATTACTAAGTATAGAGAGAGAGAGGGAGACGAGAGAGAGAGCGAGAGAGAGAGAGAGCAAAAAAAAACCCCGAGTAGTAAAATATTAATAGAAAATCGCGCCGCTGATTATATAATATGATGAGAAGGGTATAGTGTAAGTACTTTAATCTGCTATACATATATATCTATAATATTATATATACTATATATATATATTATTATATATGATATATATAATATATATATATATATATATATATATATATTATAATATATATATATATATATAATATATAATATATA
>JABUQX010072291.1:0-5000 GCA_015478945.1 Trachelipus rathkii
TTTCAACGGAATTTAAGAGAAGAGAGTTCTATTAGGAGAGGTGTGTTGGCGGATAAACACGTAAGGCGTGGGGTAGCGTAATTGTGGCGTAAGTTTGATTTTGATTTGTCGATATTTTTCATTGAGCTGGCGTATAGCATCTCTCCTGCCTCAATTTATGTATAGTACATAGCTCTAAAACCTCCTGTTCACAGGTAAGACGGGCATTTGAAAGAGGAAGCCACTGTGGGTCTTTACAGTTTCTGCAGTAGGGTTATTTTCACATGGTGATGCTAAATAATTTCCGCAGATTGGCATATTCTTCCTGTCCCCTTACAGATTTTCGGGGATGACCAAAACCGTTGACATTTGAAAGCAAACGTCTGTGGTCGAGATAAACGTGCGAACACTGTAACTTGTGAACCCTATTTTTACCTTTGTAGGTGGATAAGGGGTGTTAAAGGTCAGTAGTAAACGAGGGTTTGGTTTGTCAGGAGTTTCCCGGCGAGGGGGAAATCTATAAATGTTTGTGACGGAAAATCTTCTCTGTTGGAGTTCTTCCAAAATGACAGCTGTGTCTTCATCTCTCTGACGAGGACAATAAATAGTGCCTTTCGATGTGTTTCTTATGTCATCAGGAGTAGAAATAATAGGAACATCTCCAAGAGACGTTAAGGATGACAGAATGGAACTTTGATTTCGGTTAGCAGCTTTTACGAGAATGGACCCATTCCCTCAATCAATGTGACTGAGGGTCTTCAAACTCCAGGGCTTTTTCGATGCCCTACTGAGAGAATGGTTCTGTGCTCAGTAAGAGTTTTGGAGGTAGTGGATCGCATTATGTAATACATCGGGAATGACATGTCTGCTGACATTCCTGGAGGGGTGCAGCGTATGGAGTAAACGAATGAGTACGACTATTACGGGGGGCACCTTTACGGGATTGCCCGGGCCGTGGGGGCACCTGAGGTGTTCGGGGGTTGCTGTTCGACGAATCGATGAAATTTTGCGAAAGACCCTCAGGTGTAGTAGAAGAAGAAAGCAAATTATAGGTACCAGGTCTAGAAGTAGTAGGGACCGTGGTAGGGCCAGGCTGGGAAGCTGGCAGATGGGTTCAGCTCACCTTTATTTAAGAACGTTTTTTCTTTTAAGGACTTTTCCATATAGATTTAACCACAAAGCTTCGTCACCATGAAATGAAGCACTATTAGCAATAAAGCAAAAGAGACATAAAGCAGAAAACGGATGGGCTGAAAGCGTATGTTCATAAGAAGGGTAATCCTTTTCTCTCCACAGCATGTCACAGTCCAGAAGACCCACACAACCACCCGGAACCCCACCCCGTTAGGTGGCTGGTGGATGCCTACGGAAGATTCCCCCGAAACTTACGTGGGGGTCCCATCCTGTACCACACGGCACCTTAGTCTTCGGGCGCAAAGTCCGAGAGTAACACCCAAAGGCAGAACCAGCCTCATGAGTGTGTTAGCAAAGGTTCGGTCCCTTACAATTGGCGCCCGGTCAGAGGTGAGCGTAAATGACCGAAAAAAAAAGGTACCCTCATCCACGGGGAGGAAGTGTGGGGTGAACTGAAAACCCATGCGAGAAGAGGCACCGGATAGCCCAAGGGGCTGTGATGGGAAAAGGGGAGGGCAACCTTGCACAAATACAAATAATTAAAGGGACTTATGGGTGG
The DNA here is from genome assembly GCA_015478945.1 of Trachelipus rathkii. Classification (NCBI taxonomy): domain Eukaryota; kingdom Metazoa; phylum Arthropoda; class Malacostraca; order Isopoda; family Trachelipodidae; genus Trachelipus; species Trachelipus rathkii. The sequence goes on from JABUQX010072291.1 coordinate 1,673, forward strand.
GAATTCAAAAAAAAAAAAAAAAAAAAAAAAAAAAAAAAAAAAAAAAAAACTGTGATAAAGAAGTTGGATTGAAAAGACGGAAAAATTGTGAAAAATGAGGGGAAAGAGTGAAGGTTGAAAGATTACATATGTGCAAATGCTAATGCACGAATGCACAACAAATGCACATATTACTGCTGGGGCCGGAGGGATGCAGAAAGTCCCCCTAGCATTGGTTCCTATTACAGTGCCACGCTTCAGATTGTAAACAAGTCTTTCCCACAATCAGAGCATAACACCATAATACGAATCAATACCCCCCTGCGGGGATATATATATATATATATATATATATATATATATATATATATATATATATTAATATAATATAATAATATTGAACCTATATTAACTTCTATATATATTTTATATATATATATATATATATATATTATATATATATATTTTATATATATATATATATATATATATATATATAATATTATAATAATTAAAAAAAATATAAATATATATAATATAAAATATATACAACCAAGTCATATATATATATATATATATATATATATATATATATATATATATATATATATATATATATATATATATATATATATATATTATATATTTATATAATAAATATATAAATATATATATATTATATAATATATAATATAATATATATAATAATATATATTATATATATAGTATAAATATATATATATATATGAACCTGTTTTTTAGAAGAATGGGTCATTTTGAATTTAAAAAAAATAGAAAAAAAATTGCTAGAGCTTTAATTAAATAGCATTGTATAGCAACTTTAGATGGCACATGGAACACGGTAAATGAATGCATAGTCTACAGGAGCCTTCCCTGTCCGTGCTCCACCACCTGTGAGTGTGGAAATTATAAAAATATCTTAGTACAAAAGTATATTAAGCATATAAATTTTTTAACAACATTGAAGCATCTGCAGTATTAGTTATGAGTATGAAATTTGCAGACAACTTTTTTCAGACTCATTTTCTAAATTTATTTTTAAAACTTTCATTCACTACGGATCATTTACAACATTTCTTATAAGTTTCATGAAAATTAGTGTAAATCAGCTGGTGTCTATTAATTGATAATTTCGTCCATAGTTATAAATATGATATTTGGAGGCCTGCTTTTGCATATAATAATTTAAAAACAAAGTTTTACCCAGGGCTGCAGATAAGTACATTATTTCATAACTATCTAGTAAAAAAAAAATTAAATTTTAAAAAAATATATTCCCATAACAAAGCATGACCATGATACACCCCACTTAAACAAAAATTTTCGACCCCGACTCCGACTCCGACTCCGAATCCAGCAGTCAAATTCCAAATTTCGGCTCTGACTCAGATTAGTGCTTACAGAGTTACAGTAAAACTTTTTTTGTTTCAACAATTTTTTTTCGCTTGCTTTTGAGAATAAAAAAATATACCACTTTTCCAATGAATCTAATTTCCAAAGGCTATACGGTAAAGTACCGTAAAGACATAAAAATGCAGGCGCAACACATGACAAACAAATATATTTCAGTTTCGGAAACAAATGTATAACGTAATAATAATGCAATTATTTTTATTTTATTATAAAGCAGCCATTATAAAATTAACAGTATAATACTTCAGTTCATAAAATAATAACAATAATAATACTAGTAATTATTAATACTTAATAATAAAGACAAAAAAAAAGTTATATTAATGAAATTTTAATCATAATCATAATAATACTAATTACTAATAATAATAATAATAATAATACTACCGATTAATAGAATCGCTTTTGAAATAAAAAACAAAAGAATTTCTGACAAAATTAAAAAGAACTGGATTTTATAAATTTAGGATATATATATATATATATATATTAATATATATATATATATATATTATATATAGATATATATATATTATATATATATATATATATATATATTATATATATATATATATATATATATATATATATATATATATATATATATATATATATTGCAAAAAAAACACAAAAACACAGAAATTCACATTTGAAACCTGTAATATCAATGTGCGGAACGGTTACACACGAAATTGCCCAATATCTGAACAGCATTATCCGACTATATCTTAATAACTCTTTCATAGTTAAATCAAATAATGAAACATTATGTAAATTATCAAACTTAAAACTTGAAGCCACTAATATATTCGCCTCACATGATGTAGAATCTTTGTTCATAAATGTACCGGTTCTTGATACGATTGACATAATAATTAACGAAGTGTATCACTCAAATAACCTACCCCCACCAAATATATCAGAACAACATATGAGGAACCTTTTATTAATTTGTTGTACTCAAACACCGTTTAAATTTAAAGAAAACATATATCTACAAACTGATGAAGTGCCGATGGGCTCACCACTTGGACCTACATTTGCTGACTTCTATATGTCCAATCTGGAAAAACAAAAATCCTTCGTGAAACAAACAACTTTAACCCCGTATTTTACATAAGGTATGTCGACGACACCCTCACTATTTTTAGGAACATAAATCATATACATCAGTTCATCAATAAAATTCAAGAGTTGTCATGCTTAAAATTCAAATACGAAACTTAGGTTAATAATGCTATCTGTTTTTTAGACATCAAAATCAATGTTAATTCTGACGGCTCATTATCTACAGACATACATGTCAAACCCACTGATAATGGTCTGTATATGAACTATGGATCCTATTCACCGACTATTTACAAAGAATCTATCGTAAAAATTTTAGTTTACAGAGCATACAACCTATGTTCAACTTGGAAAACTTTTGATGAAGAAATTTGCCGCATTAAGTAAAATTTAATTAACTGTGATCATCCACAATATTCAGTTGAAATTTTAATTAATGAAACCCTTACAAAATTATATAATAAAGAAAGTAAAAATAATCAGAAAAATTCGATAAATTTCTTCTTCAAAACTTCCAATGCTATTTGTCAATAAGGAAGAGAAGTGACTTCGTAATATTTTGAATTCTCACCTCAAAAAATTAAAGTCAGACTATACCATAAGTCCAAACAACTGTCATCTTCCTTTAGCACAAGAGATGGCTTTGCCGAACAACCATCACGTTGTTGTACCAATTTAACTGCCCTGAGTTAGACTGTTACTTCGACATATATTGGTTACACGAAGAATAGATTGGTCGGGACAGGGCATATCAAACACTTTTACATCCCGTCAAAATCTTTGAAACATGTCAATACGGCACATGGTCAAACCAACTATTAGTTAAATTTCTTAAACACTTCACAAT
>JABUQX010072291.1:7500-39526 GCA_015478945.1 Trachelipus rathkii
ATACAAGGGAATAGGAAGCTCTTCTGGAAGGAAGCGCGAAAGGTTAAGAATGAGAATAAGGGGAATCTGCTTAGAATAATGAATAGGGATGGTGCTTTTGTAACTGATGAAATGGATGTGAGGGGAGTGTGGAAAGAACACTTCGAAAATCTGCACAATATTAACAGTAATGATGAGGTGTTAGTGAATGTTGTGGGTTTGATGGTGCAAGAAGGAATAGGTATTTTGGGGATTTGGTTATTTTGAGAAGGGAGGAGGTAATGGGTAGAGTGAGAAAGTTGAAGAATGGTAAATCTGCAGGTATAGATGAAATTACTAGTGAAATGATCAAGAGCGGAGGCGAGATGGTAATTGATTGGATTTGGAAGTTGTGTAATAAAGCGTTTATGGAGGGTATAGTTCCAAGGGATTGGAGGAGAGCGGTAATAGTACCCTTATATAAGGGTAGGGAGAAAAGGGGAACTGTAGAAATTATAGGGAATAAGTTTATTGGAGTGTGTAGGAAGGATATGCGGTATTTTGGTCGAAACAGTGCGTCGACTGAAGGAGCGACTGATTGGTGAAGAAACAAGGTGCGTTTAGGAGTGGTAGAGGATGTGTAGGATCAAATCTTTACATTGAAACAAATGATTGAGAAAATGAGGGAGAAGAAGAATAAATTATATTTAGGTTTTATGGATTTACAACAGGCGTATGATAGAGTTAATAGGGAAGCTTTATGGCAGGTATTAGTGATATATGGTGTTGGTGGTAGGCTTCTGAATGGAATCAAAAGTATGTATGACCGATAGTGAAGCATGTGTTAAGAATACAATGCTTGTTCAATGGTGCATTGGTTTATGATTAATAGTGGAGTGAGACAGGGTTGTGTTATGTCTTCTTGGTTATCCAATTTGTATATGGATGGGTTATCAAAGAATTCGAGGTGGGGATGGCAGAAAGGGTGTAGAATGATGGAGAATGGAGATGAAGTGGAGGGTGCCCTACCTATTATATGCGGAATGATTTGTTCTTGTCGCGAATCTGAGAGAGTTTCGAGAGATTGGTAGACGAGATTGGAAGGGTATGTAAAAGGAGGGTTTGAAAGTAAACGTAGATAAGATACAGTTATGGTGTTGAGTTAGGACAGTCCTCAGGTGAAGTTTATGTGTAGATGTGAAGCAGGTGAGCAAAGTGTCTGAGTTTAAATATTTAGGGTATGTGTTGGATTAGAGAAGGAAACGGATGATGCAGAGTGTAGTAGGAAAGTGTGAATGGCAGGAAGGTTGCTGGTGCAATTAAACCGTTGGTGAATGTAAAGGACGTAAGTCTTGAGTGCGGTAGAGTCTTACATGAGGTTATGTTGTTACCTGTGTTAATGTATAGTAGAGGGACTATGGTCTGGAATAATAATATAGATCTAAAGTTCAATGTGTTCAGATGCACAATCTTAGGGGCGTGCTAGGTGTGGAAAAAGAATTAATAAAATGATGAATGAACGTATTAGAGAGTTGTGTGGTGGGAAGAAAGGGGTAAATGAGAAGGAATAAATGAAAATATGTTGAAATGGTTTGGTCAGTGGAAAGGATGGATGAATGATAGTCGGTTTGGTTAAGCGGATGTATAGTGGAGAGTGTGTTGGAAATCCGACCGGCTGGTTGACCGAAGAGAAAGTGATTAGCGGCTGAAACGTAAATGTTCTGAAGGAGGAGGAAATGTGAGTTTGGCAGAGCGAGAAGAAAGGTGCAATGATAGGAGAAAATGGCGGGGTTTTGTATGGGGCATGGTTTTGTGCCACCTGAGCCAAGGATGAACCCTTACATGACGATTACCATAGTGAGGTCCGTCGCGGTCCCATGAAGCTTTAGGGGTGGATTTCTGTCTGTGACGAGCTTTCACTAATTAATGGTACAGAGGGGGCGGTAAGGCTGGGCTTTCTTTTCGACATTTTGTCATACTCTCCTACTGCTTTTCTTTTCCGATGCTTGTAGCGCTCCTACTCCCAATCTTGGGAAAATAAGGAGAAGAGAAAGAAAAGAAAGAGAAAGAAAGATATATATAATATGATTATATATTATATATATATAATATATATATATATATATATATAATATATATAATATAATATATATATATATAATATTATATAATATATATATATTTTACCGTGTTATATTTCTTTTCTTATTGTCTGCTGTTCAACGCGGAGGCATAATAAATAATAAAGAATTTTCGTAATATATAATTCGTACATAACAATCAATTTTCTTGACCGTAGACACTATTAGTAAAAGATTTTATAATAAAATTTGAACATACATCTTGCCAATCGAGCCATATCAACAATCAAATTTCCTAAAGCTAAAACACGTGAAAACCGGGACGAAACAAATACATATTCCAAATCTTGTACTAAAATAAACCGGGTTACTACGTACTCACGCTCATGAGCACGACATTTTTCAACCCCAAACCTTGAAAATAGAAACACATTTTACAAACATAAACATTGAAAATATAAACATCTTTAATCGGCCACAACCTTCCACGTGACCTGTTTCAGTAAAATGTTGCAAAAATAATAACAAACCAGGATAACTCGTACCCCACGAGTTACCAACTTTATAATAATTTAAAGCCGGACAAAGTTTTCTTAACATCGTATAGTTCTACCATGCCTGTCCGTCCGGTATTCATACCTTGGTGTTGAGACTCGAATACTATTCCCTTTTTAATCCTGTATTGTCCATGATCCAAAATACTGTAAACCAGCTGTCGTAGTTCCCATAATTTAGCATATCACAAAATTACGTATGCATTCTTAACACTATTGACAACACAGTTTCATCATGAGGGAAGATGGCTTTCTACCTTGCAGTTGGCGTCAAACTTGGACTAACCGACGGGGTGAACCAAAATACAGTCACGAGACACACTTTAATCTTTACTTGCATATGAACTCTTAACGTTTGTCTCCCTACCAGGCAAGGCCCCTAGAAATAAAACTGAATACCTGTTAACTTTATTTCTTAGCAACGAACAATGAGATACTTTTAAATAAATACGGTAATACAAACTTCCGTTACATGTCCAGCATTCTGAGCGGTTTTCTTCTTCGCGGGTGTTCCTTCCTTTACCTATATCCTTTGCCATTCCACGTCGTGCAAGACGTAAAACTTCTTCTTAATATTCTGGTCTACTTCGGTTATCGTGTCATGTCTTTGTTGGTTTGGTCGTTTTAATATATAATAACGAGCATACGACGTATTTATAATTAGTAGTTTTTTATATATTTTACTAATAATATTTACTATTATTTATATTATTTTTATATATTATATAATATATTTATATTATTAATATATATATTCAAGAAAGACCTTTACCCTAAATATTTTGCCTAAATATTGCCAATATATTATATTATATAATATATTATTATAATATATTATTAATATATATTTTTATTATATATTCTATTTATTATATTATATTATATATAGTATATTATATATTATATTAATTATATCTATTATTATATATATATTCTATATATTAATATAATTTATTATATTTTATAGTATCTAAGGTTTAGTTTCTGTTGCTTATAGTTTATTAGGAAAATATACATTTTTATATCATGAGTATTACTTTATTCAAACTATATATATAATTTATTATAATTATATATATTGTATGCTATAGATTATTTCTTAATATTATATATATAATATATATTAATATCTATATAATATATCTATTTATAATATATATATATTATACATATATATTAAATTATATATTATATATGTTATATATATCTATAGATAAGCGACTTTGTATTATAGGATGAAGAATATTGTCTATACTTCTGTTCTTTTAAATATTAATAATTTACCTCTCTAGAGCTGAGGTACGCGCCTATTCAATATTTTTTGAGCTGCGCCTGCGCCTAGCGCCTGATATTTTTACTGTCACATCTCAGACTCGCCACGTGCCTATGAGGAGGGGATTTGCGAGTATTCGTGGTCAGTTTCTAAAATTTTATTTGTACAAGTAAATAAAGTGATTGGGATAATATAAAAGCTGAATTGACTTTTATAAGAAGATAATACATACACATTTATAGTTAATTTTGTGTACATTAATAACACCGTAAACTAATATTACACTATCTCCTCTTGCTCTCCTACTCATTATCCTTGCGTTATGTTTTTTCCCTCCAGGAGGATTTCAGCTCAACGATGCGCTGCAGTATAAGTTTGCAAATTTCAGAGCCAAGTTACCTAATTTAAATTTGTATGTATAACCATTATCTAAGAAACTAGTTATATATATATATATATAATATATATATATATATTAATATATATTATATATATTATATAATTATATTATATATATATATATTTATATTATTATTATATTATAATATATTAAAAATTGGTTGCGCCTATCGCCTACGATTGATATGTGCGGCCAAGGACGCAACGCACAACTCTGTGATATATAATTATAATATTTATTATATATATATATTAATATATATATAATATATATATATATATATATATAATATAATATATATATATTATTATCCCAAATCCACTTAAAACTCAACTGCGAACACGTTGGTGGCGCTTGGTTTGGAATATAGCAGGCCTTAAAGTTTGATTTCATGTTGGTCCTCCTACCGTGTTACCACTACCTGCAATGGGGGATAAAAGCACGTTTAAAAAGTGTTATATTAATATGATATTATATTATATTATTTTATATTATATATATATATATATATATATATATTAATATATATACTTTTATAACTTATATATATTTTTATATATATATATAATATATAATATAATATTTCTTTCTTTCTTTCTTCAGCTCTTTCTCTTATGCTACCAAGATTGGGGGTATAGGTGCTGTACAAGCAATCGGAAAGAAAGCAGTAAGACATAGTACAAATCGTCCGAAAAGAAAAGCCCAGACCTTTACCGCCTCCCTCTGTATCACATTAATTAGTGAGAGCTTTGTTCACAAGAACAGAAAATCCATCCCTAGAGCCATCATGGATTTCACGATATTGCGACGGACCCTCACTATGGTAAATATACGTCAATGTAAGGGTTATGTCCCCTGCGCCAGGTGGGTCACATCAACCATGCCCCCAATACAAAACCTACCGCAATTCTCTAATATCATGCACCTTTATTCCTCGCCTCTGCCAAATCTTCACATTTCTCTCCTTTAGACATTCGTTCACCGACTCAATCCACTTCTCTTTCGTCTCCCAGCCGTATCGGTTCCCTAAACACACTCACCACTAATACATCCGCTTAACCAACCGATCTATCATCCAACATAACCCAATTTCCACTGACCAAGAACCTACATCTTCAACATTACTCTTTCATTTATTCCTCTCATTTATCTCCGCTGTAATCTTTCAACTATCTTTTCTTTATATCCCCACTCTCTATTACGTTCATTTCTCACTTTATTAATTCTTTTCACTCCTACTAACATTGCCCTAAGATTGTCCATCTTGACACACTTGAACTTTTAGATCTAATACTTCTTTTTCTCCAGTACCATAGTCCTCTACCTACATACAATCTTAACACAAGGTCACATACAATACCCTCAGTAAGACTCTAGCGACACTCAATGAGACTTAGTCCCCTTTACATTCACTCACAGATTTTAATTGCATCAGCAACACCCTTCCTAAGCCATTCTAGCCACTAACTTTCCTACAACACTTGCATCATCCGTTCCCTTCTCTCCAAACACATACCCTAAATATTTAACTCAGACACTTGCCTCCAGCTGCTCATCATCTATACATAACTTCACACTGAGGACTGTCCTCACTCCACAACCATAACCCTTACTCCTTATCTACGTTTACTTTCAGACCCTCCTTTTAACAATACCAATTGCCAATCATCTCCACCAACTCCTCTAAACTCCTCTTCAGATTGCACAACATCAGAACCAATCATCCGCATAACAAAGGTAGGGCACCCTCCATTACTCCTCTCCAAATTCAATTCCTCATACATTTCTAACAACCATCTATTATCCTTATGAAATATTCCCCACCGTTCGAATCTTTCAAAACCTCATACCATCTACAACATTGATACCAAGGAGACATAACATTTCCCTGCCTCACTTCGCTATTATTATTAATCCTAAACCAATCACCATTGTACACCCATTATTCTTAAAACAAGCTACGCTCTCACTATATCACGTTCATACATACTTTTGGTTCCATCAGAAGCATACATTATATAATATATTATAATATAATATTTATATTATATATTATATTTATATATATATCTTATATATATATATATAATACTTATATATATTATATTTATTATATACTATTTTTATATAATATTATATATTATTATATATATATTATATATATTTATTATATAATTATATAATATTTATATATAATTATTACTTATATTTATATATATATATATATATATATTTATATATATTAATTATATATTATATATATATAATATAATATTATAGTATATATATATATATCATATATATTATACTATATTATATATACATATTATATATATACTTATATTATATATATATATATATATATATAATATATATCTATATATATATATATAATTTTATATTATTATCTATATAATATTATATATTATTTTATATATATTATATATATTATTATATATATTTAATATAATATTATAATATTTATACTATATATTATTACTATATATATTATTATAATATATTAATATATATATATTATTTATATATATTTATATCTTATATATATTTTATATATATATATTTATTAATTATATATTATATATATTCTTTATTAAATATTACTTATATATTATTTATATATGATATATTATAATTTTATATATATATTATAATTATTAATATTATATATATATGATATATATATATTATTAATATATTATTTACTATTTATACTATAATTTTATAATATATAACTTATATTTATATATATATTTATTTATATATTAATATATATATATTCATATAAATATTATATAATTTATATTACTATATAATTTATAGATTATTTTTACTTATACAACTTATTAAATAATATATATATATATTTATAATATGTATAATTTGATATGTATTATTATATATACATATTTTATTATATATTCTTTTTTTATTATTATATTATATAATAGGATTAGTATATATATATATTATATATATATATATATATAAATTATATATTATAGTATTTTCTAATTCTAATATACCTATATATTATAATTAGTATTATTACTATAGATATATATAATATATTTATTATAAGTATATTTTATTTATTATTATATATATTATTATAATCATATATAGTATATATGTATAGTATATATATACATATTTGTATATGATATATATAATATATATATATATATATATAATATATATATATATATATATATAATATATAATATAATATATATATATATATATATATATATATATATAATATATATATATATATATAATAATATATATATATATATATAGAAGGGGTTTATAAAAAAGAAGGGGTTAAATTCTGGTCTTGAATAACCACCTTCAATAGAAGGAAGAATATTAGAAGTTGAAGAGACTAAGCGTTGTCACGATAAAGTGGCGTTTCTTCCCGAAAGCTGCTTAGGATTCGTCGGTGGTGCTAGCAGCCTCCTGCACCAGACGCCACAATATATATAACCACTGAATGGTTGGGGTTACGATGGGATTCTTCATTAGCTCGCCCGGAGTTATAGTTGACAGAGTTCTGTCCTCTCATACTGATTTAGGTGTGGAGGAGGCCGAATCACTTAACATTCTCAACGATCTGGAACAACTAATTAAAAAGCCCACACATATTCCAGATCGTCCCAACCAATTTTTGAACACACTTGACCTATGTTTCACCACTAGTCCTTTTCTCTATAAATGCACCACTTTCGCCCTTATTGGTAAATTTTACCACAACCTTATATGTCTTAATTTTAACGCTTTCTCTCCAACAGCTCCATCCTGCACTATGCGTTTTTTCTGGCACTTTGATCGGGCCGATAGGGGGGCTTTGCGTTGCTATTATAATTGGAATGACTGCTTTGACTCTGGTTACGCTACGGCTTCTGCCGACAAGGTGGGAGCTGTAATCGTTGATGGGATGAGCAGGTTCATTTCTTCTTCAACTAAATCTTTCTCACCTCATAATCCATGGTTCGATTGTGCTTGTTCTCTGGCCATTCAGGCTAGAGACAATGCGTGTCGGGAGTGAAAAAAATTCTCGTTCTCCTATCACTTGCTAATTTTCATTCAGCTAAAAATCGTGCAGGGATACTCTTCGACGAGCAAAGCGGGCTTTCATCAAACGAAAGTGCGCTTACCTTCTTGGTTCTCCTACTGACAAATCTTTCTGGCCTCTTGCCAAAAACATCTCTAACAACTTCTGTAAATCTGCCTTTATTCCTCTTATTCAATCTGATGGTTCTGTTGCTAATTCTCCAACTGAAAAGGCCAATCTCTTCGACCTCCTATTTTCCTCTAACTCAACCCTGAACGATTCTGACATTCCTCTTCCTCCTCTCAGGTATAATATGTCTTTGCCTGTGATTACATTTGATCGGGTGCTTGGGCTCCTGAAATCTATGAACGTTACGAAGGTGGGTGGCCCGGATGGCATTTCTCCCAGTTTTGAGGAAATGTCCTTCCGAGCTGACCCCACCCCTCTATGTCTCAATACTAACACTTTCCCTCAGTGTTGGAAGCACGCACATGTCCAACCTATTCCGATAAAAAGGAAGCCGCTCTTGTATTCTAACTAAGATCTTTGAAACCGTTCTCAACTCTCATTTCTTAGATCATCTGGAATCTCTTTCACTTCTTTCCGATCGTATGTATGGCTTTCGGCACTCGAGGTCTACTGGCGATATACTTTCCAATCATACTGATTTTTGGTTTTCCGCCCTTAGGAACTACGGGGAGACTTGCGTGGTGGCTCTTGACATATCCAAGGCATTTAACCTGGTATGGCACGTGCCACTGCTCTACAAACTCCCCTTCTTTGGGTTTCCTCCTTCTCTTTGCTTACTTATGTCTAGTTTTCTTTCAAATCGCTCAATATCGGCTGTTGTTGATGGGGCGACTTCTTCCTTTTATGTCAATAGTGGTGTTCCTCAGGGTTCTGTCTAATCTCCTACTTTATTCCCACCTTTCATTAATGATCTTCTCACCTGCACATCTAACTCTATCCACTCATATGCCGATGACTCGACCCTTCATTCTTCAACTAATTTCAATTTTGCTCCCTCTTTTACTTCCAGAATTGCCTCTCGTATTAATCTTTCCGATTCTATTCTCACTGATCTGGATAGAATTTCCGGGTGGGGTCGTCTCAACCTTGTGAAATTTAATTCTTTAAAAATCCAACTACTACAAATCTCCCTCTCTAAAACACCTTCTAACTTTACTATCTTTTTCGACGGTTCTCTCGTCTCTCCTAATGACAATATAAACATCCTTGCCCTTAACATAAACAAAAAAATAGTCTTGGAAACCTCACATCACAACGGTTGCTAGGACGGCCTCGAAGAAACTGGGAGTTCTGTTAAGACTGGGAGACTTTTCCTCTTCTCAGCTACTCCAGCAATACAAGGGTCTCATCCGCTCTTGTGTAGAGTACAGTTCTTATATCTGATGGGCTCTGGTTTCAACCGGCTTTTGGACAAGGTTGAGTCAAAAGCCCAAAGGCTTACTAACAGCTTTGAACTTTCCAGTTCACTTGACCCTCTATCTTTGCGGCGCGACGTTGGTGCTTTATCTCTTTTCTATAGGTACCGCAGCGGCAGGTGCTCGAGGGAACTTATTACTTGCGTACCACAACCTTTACGTCGCCCTCGTAGTACTAGGGGTGCACTAAAATATATAATATATATATGGGTCTATCCATTTTTTCCGTACCGCTGATGGCCGCTCGATAATTTTTGAAAACTTTTATATTTTGCATGGCGTTAATGTTATCCCTGGAAAGTTCAAAACCACCATTCGTTTTTGTAGATTTACTCTGGTTGTAACAGGGTGAGCCAAAATGTTTGACCAGGTGGAGCAAAATTTATCACTTAATAGAGGTAACATTTTAAGTCATATCTCCATATTGGTATTTCTTATACCAAATTTCATAGAGAGTGATTTGTTAGGGATACTTTAAGGTACATTTGGCCTTTCTGTTTTTTTTTGGGAAAATAATATTTCACCATGAAAATGAATCCGAAAAATTGTGTAAAAAATCGAAGAGATGATAAGCTCCTCCAATTGTGGCGTGGCGCGCTGTATCGGATAGAAAGAGGGAATAGCTCACACTTACCTTATTATTCTCTCTGATGTATAAAAATTTTTGTGGTGATGATATCATACTAAAGTGTAACGAGCGCGAGCGCTAAAACAACATGATTATTTTTGAGTATAATTCAGGTCAGAAAAGATTTTTAAAAAAATTTACAGGGTGTCCAAAAATCAATTTTTCGGAAAATCGGTAACTTTGAACCTTAATATCTCTGATATAATTTTTGGTTTTCCGCCCTTAGGAACTACGGGGAGACTTGCGTGGTGGCTCTTGACATATCCAAGGCAATTTAACCTGGTAATGGCAACGTGCCAACTCTGCTCTACACTCCCCTTCTTTGGTTTCCTCCTTCTTCTTTGCTTACTTATGTCTAGTTTTCTTTCAAATCGCTCAATATCGGCTGTTGTTGATGGGGCGACTTCTTCCTTTTATGTCAATAGTGGTGTTCCTCAGGGTTCTGTCTAATCTCCTACTTTATTCCCACCTTTCATTAATGATCTTCTCACCTGCACATCAACTCTATCCACTCTCATATGGCCGATGACTCGACCCTCCATTCTTCAACTAATTTCAATTTTGCTCCCTCTTTTTACTTCCAGAATTGCCTCCCAATTTCCTCTCGTCTTGATCTTTCCGATTCTATTCTCACGGATCTGGATAGAGATTTCGGGTGGGGTCGTCTCAACCTTGTGAAATTTAATTCTTTAATAAAAATACCAACACTCATTTCTTCTCCAATCTGAACCGTACCTTCTAACTTTGCTATCTTTTTCGACGGGTTCTCTCGTCTCTCCTAATGACAATATAAACATACCTTGTCCTGTGATTAATCGATGAGCTATACACATGTTTATTAAATATGTAGTCTGGACATGACGCTCACATCGACACGGTTGCTTGAGCTGGGTTCTCGTGTGGAACTTGGGATGTTTTTGTTCTGTTGAATGTATCTTTTCTCGGTGACGTATTTGTTTGTTGTTTCTTTTTACATCTTTCTTCCTTCTCTACGTACTTCTGTTTGTCGCTGTCTCTCATATGCCTATATGGTGTCGTGTGCCATCCGCTTCTCTGCGGTGGTTGCTTGATGTATTCGTATTGTATCTGTGTACAGGTGTCTTGTGACAATTGAGCTGTGGCTGTGCTTTCGTGATTTGTTAACTTTCCGGCTTGTGGTCTACAAGGTTGAGGCGTGTGTGGAATCGAAAAGCCCAAGCTTAGCTAACAGGATCTGTCTTTTATGAACGCTTCTCAGTTTGCATCTTGTTGACCTTCTCTTAGCTTGTCTTGTTTGGTCGGCGCGACGTTAGTGCTTTAGTGTCTGTTAATATGTACCGGAGCAAGCGGCAGGTGGCTCGAGGGAACTTCACTCTCTCTTGTCTTTCTTTGCCGCCAATCCTTTTACGTCGCCCTCGTAGTACTAGGGGTGAATAAAATATATATTTATAATATATATGGGTCTCTCCATTTTTTCTTCAGGGGACACAGTATTTGCTGGCGTCACACCTAAATTTTGTTGATTAATATACAGCTTTTGTAATATGTTGAAAGAGCTTAACAGGAGTGTATCGGAAGCGCGAACGAGTTCTGCGCCAAGAACCACCCATTCGTTTTTGTAGATTTTATCTGTGTAACAGGGTGAGCCAAAATTTTTGACCAGGTGAGTAAAATTTATCACATTAATTAGAGGTAACAATTTTAAGTCATAATCTCCATATTGGTATTTCCTTATACCAAATCTTCATGAGAGTGATTGTTTAGGGATTACCTTAAAGGTACATTTGGCCTTTCCTGTTTTTTTTTTTGGGAAAATATATATATCCATTTCACCATGAAAATGAATCCGAAAAAATGTGTGTTAAAAAATCGAAGAAATTTCCATTTTCGTGGTGTATATTATTGAAAGAAGGAAATAATTTAACGAATATAAAATTTTGGTGTGATGATACATTCTAAAGTAGGGTTTAACTTAAATCTTATTTGAATTTTGTCAATATTTTAAAAAATTTACAGGGTGTCCAAAAAATCAATTTTTTCGGAAAATCGGGTAAATTTGAACCTTAATATCTCTGATGGGGTAATTGCTAAAAATCTGAAAATTTTTCACACATTATACTACTTACTACATAGATTGTTCCCTTCACCTGCAATATCGACTTTGGTATTTGCTTGTTTTAAGAATTACAGCCACAAAAAAAATGGCCAAAAAAAAAAAAAAATTTAAGTTGTTTTATTATAGTTAATTAATTATAGTTATTCATAGTTCAAGACAATACATAGACAAATGAAATAGTGTGGCATCAAAGAGAAATGAAACATTGTTAAAAAAAATTTACTTTTAGGTTAATATACATAAGAATGTACCATTATATCTGCTGTAAATGACAAAATTAAATAAACTTTTAAAAAGGTTTAATATATTATATAATATATATATATATATACTATATATATATAGTATATATATATATATATATAATATATATATATATATAGATATATACTTATATATATATATATTATAATATTATATATATATATATATATATATATGTTTATTACTCATCAATATTTCCATATTTGGCAAATCTCAAAAGTCACCATTATATTTCAAAAATTCAATCGAAATTTTTGAAAGAAAAGAAAGAAAAACTTTCTGAAAATGAATGCATAATCTTGGCTTATTTTGCCGAGAACTACACGTACGTAGTCCAAGAAAGAACTTTCAAGGGTTCATTTGGGGTCAATGACCAAGCTACTTTGCGCCCTTTTCCCCATTTTGGGGGGGGGGGGGGGGGTTCTTATATTTTAGAGATGAAAAATAGTAAATTAGAAGTCACTCTCTTTGTGCTATAAGTAACTACTTAGGAGCACAACAACATCAATTGTTCACGTCTTCCAAACATATGTATGTAAAATATATTTAAACATAAATTTGCCAAAAGTTGAAAAGCTAGTTATATTTTTCAGATGGAAGTTGTAGCCAGTAATAAGAAATAAAAAAATTTTGTTAACATTTGCCATCACCAAAAGAATTTCGCATTAAGCTGATGGCATATTTCTTTGCATCTTGCCACGGGAAAAATGCCTGGGATGGGGTTGGAGGAACAACAAAGCGAGAATTTTAAGCAAAAGTCGCTTCAAAGAACAACAACACCACCAAATTTCTTTAAATATTGGACCAAAGAATAACCCAAGTTCAGAGGGAATAACGTTATTTTCCTTCGACATGACACATTGAAAGACTTAAAACGAGATATGAAAATTGTTTGAATTTGAGAGTATTTTCAAATTCTTTCCACTTTCAGAGAACATATTAGGTTGCTACCAACCTCAAAAACTGACGTTTACGAAGACCACTGTCAGCAAAATTGTTTCATTAAGTGTAGAGATAAATGACACAGTAGCTTGCGTATATGATGACCAATGTTGGATTGGAAAGGTAGAAGAAATAAGTGTGGAGAACGATGATGTTTACATATATTTTTATCATCCTTCCGGACCAAGAACTTCATTCAAGATGTCAGAATTGCGATCGGGTATGGATCCCAATGAAAAATATTTTACGAAAAATTTCTGGGCTTGAAATAAAAATGTCATTAACAGGCAGAAATTACAACATCTCAAACAAAGTTTCCGAAGAAATTTCTCTTCTTCTGAGCAATCACAGATACAGCGCAAAGTAAATATATAAATATATATATATATATATATATATAATATATAATAATATATATATATATATATATATATATATATATATAAATATATATATAATATATAATTATATATATAATATATGATTAATATAATATATATATATATATATATCATATACACCGGTATATACTGCACATAAATTTTATTATTTGCATTTTATTAGGTTTTTTTTGTTATAATCATACCTATGATATATATAAATATATATATATATATATATATATATATATATATATTATATATATATATATATCTATATATATATATAATATATATATATAATATATATATATATTATATATATATTATATAATATATATATAGATAGATAAAAATCTTTCAAAAAAGTTTATTTTAATTAAATTTTTGTCATTTACAGTAATATAATGGTACATTCTTATGTATAATTAACCTTTTAAAATTAATTTTTTTAACATTGGTTTTCAACTTCTTCTTGATGCCACACTATTTCATGTCTATATATTGTCTTGAACTATAATAGCTATAAAAACACAACTTAAAAATTTTTTTTTTTTTGCGCATTTTTGAATGGCTGTATTTCTTTAAAACAAGCAAATACCCAAGTTAATATTGCAGGTGAAGGAACTTCTATGGTAGTATGTAATGTGGGAAAATTTCAGATTTTTAGCACTTCCCATCAAGAGATATTAAGGTTCAAAAGTTACCCGATTTTCGAAAAATTGATTTTTTGGACCCCTGTAAATTTTTTTATAAAATATTTACCAAACTCAAATAAGATTTAAGTTAAACCCTACTTTAGTATGTATCATCACACAAAATTTTATATCGTTAAATTATTTCCTTCTTTTAATAATACACCCTCGAAAATGGAAATTTCTTCGATTTTTAACACAATTTTTCGGATTCATTTTCATGGTGAAATATTATTTTCCCAAAAAAAACAGGAAAGGCTAAATGTACCTTAAAGTATCCCTAAAAAATCACTCTCTATGAAATTTGGTATAAGAATTACCAATATGGAGATATGACTTAAAATGTTACCTCTATTAAGTGATAAATTTTGCTCCACCTAGTCAAACATTTTGGCTCACCCTGTTACAACCAGAGTAAATCTACAAAAACGAATGGGGGTTCTGAACTTTCCAGGGATAACATTAACGCCATGCAAAATATAAAGGTTTTCAAAAATTATCGAGCGGCCAACTTCCATTATTTTGGTACGCAAAAAATGGATAGACCCATATATATATATAATATATATATATTTATATATATATTTATTTATTTTTTTAAATTGAAAAAAAAAATCTTTTTACAATTCAGAATTTTAAAGTGTAAAATTTTACACATTTAATTAATTTCATTTGAAATCAGAGTTGGAGGAGCTACAAAATTTTAACTTCAGTTCTTTTGGAAATTTTTTAATATTAAATACAAAAATAAAATAAAAAAAGAAGAAATTTAAAATAATAAAGTTCTTGTAGAAGGTGAAGCTGCGTTTCTCGAAGGATTCGAGTCATATGAAGAAAATTTTAAAATTTTCTTCCCCAGGTAGCAAGGGGCTGAAAACCCCCTTCTATTATTTTATTCTTTTCGTGAATGGCGGTGATATTTGTAAATGCTTATCACCCACCAACACCACCTTGCAGCCATGCAGGAAATGGTGATATGTATAAATAAAAAAAAAAATAAATAAATATTATATATATATATATATATATATATAAATAAATATATATATATATATATATATATATATATATATATATATATATATATATATATATTCTTCATCTACATTTTTTTTTCCCCAAGACTGGGAGTAAGGTGCGCAACATGCATCGGAAAAGAAAAGCAGTAGAAGAATATGACAAAAGGTTAGAAAACAAAGCCCAGCCTTACCGCCCCTCTGTACCATTAATTAGTAAGAACTCCTCGGTCAGAAAATTCACCCCTAGAGCTTCACGGGACCGGACGGACCCTCACTATGGTAAATCGTCAATGTAAGGGTTTCCATCCCTTGGCCCAGGTGGGCCACAGCCATAACCCCTCAACAAAACCCCGCCATCACTCCTATTAAGCACCTTATTCTCGCCTCTGCAAACTCACATTTCTCTCCTTCAGACATTCGTTTTATTGACTCAATCCACTTTTTCTTCGGTCTCCCACCGGTCGGTTCCCAACCACACTTCGCGCACTATACATCCGCTTAAACCAACCGACTATCTTCCATCCTTTCCACTGACCAAAACCATCTCAAACATACTTTCATTTTATTCTCTTCATTTACCCTTTTCTAACACCACCACAACTCTCTAATACGTTCATTCTCATTTTATCAATTCTTCTCACACCTAGCACGCCCCTAAGATTGTCCATCTGAACACATTGAACTTTAGATCTATACTTCTTATTCCAGACCATAGTCTCACTACTATACAATAACACAGGTAACAACATACCCTCATGCAAGACTCTAGCACCCTCAAGACTTAGTCCCTTTACATTCACCAACGATTTAATTGCACCAGCCACCTTCCTGCCATTCACAACTTTCCTACTACACTCTGCATCATCCGTTCCCTTTTCATCCAACATATACTCTAAATATTTAAACTCAGACACTTGTTCCAGCTGCTCACCATCTAACATAACTTCGAAGCAAAGAAACTGAACCGGATAGAGATAAAGTGAACGGAAGAACAAACAGGTGGAAAGTTAGACAGTGTAAGGAGTAGGGTCAAGTATACTGGGTTTGTTTGTCTCCAAGACGATCCGAGATACGAGAAGGGAGTTTCACAATTTGCTCGAATTGAGAAAGGATAGGAGAGTTCTTCATCTGTATCTTGAGAATTAGAGGAATACCAATATTGGTTGTGAACATTGAGATCTCCCAAACTGATGGTTTCAGATAAAGAAGAGAGAATATGTTCCATTTTGGAATTTAGATATGCAAAGAATTTAGGAATAGTCAGCAGAATTAGGCGATAAATAGACGGAACAATTGAATTTAGTTGTAGATTGGAAAGAGACTAAATCATAAGTAGAAATTGAGAAGACTCAAAATCAGAAAGACCACAACTGATTACATCGTTTCGTACATATTCGAAAATTATGCATAAAGAAAGTAAGGAGGAACAGAATAGAGGTTTCTGTGGGAGCGATCAAGCGTCTCTTTCGATTAAGAACAAGAGGCGAGCTCTAAAGAGAGAGTGGTAGTGTTCAACTTGTAATCAGAATAGATCGCGAATGGCGCCCAAATTAGTGAAAAAAAGAAGAAAAAAGAAAAAGAACGAGAACCAGACCAGGCAGATGGGGAAACAATTTCAAAGCTACTAAAACAAAATAAACACTAAATTATTAAGAAGTCGGTTTCGGATAACAATTGTTCTTCCCTATAATTTGATATGATGTCAAATTCATTTCAATTTATATTTTATTTAAGACCATATCCGTAAACAGAAACTATAGTATCATAGTTCACCATCAATTAAACCAATTTAATATGCTATTCAAAAATCCTCCAATAAATAGTCAACACTGGCTCGAGTTTTTGTCAATCTTTTTACATCTATTCACTTGGAATTGAAGTGGAGAATAAGTATGTAAAGAGAGTTGAACGGAATCAACTTCAAACGATGACAAAGCTTATTTAATCAAGATTAAATATTTGGTACCTGCTTTTAATTTAAACCCATTTAAATTCTATATACATTACCTTTAAAGTCTAAAGAAAACCTTCATAGGGAAAGCATTGCGAAATTACTAATTTCTTGTTTTCTTAGAATTTGCCCAAAACTGAAATTTACACAAGGTTGATAGCGCAATTCAACAATATTTCATGAAGGCCTAAATTAAACTTTTTTTCCCCACTTAACATTAGAAGCTGGAAAATAAAAATAATAAAATTTTGCGATTTTTAATACATTTTTTAAAATTTTGCATTTTTTTTTAATAATTTTTTTGTGCTAATTTTGTTAACACCTTTGACGAGCGAAGTCATCAATATAGAAGGGACAAACGAAAAAGAAAAAAAGAAAAAGACAAATACCTTATAATAAAATAAAAAATATTTTAAGTCCTTGGACAAGCAATAAAGAAAATGAAAAGAGAAAAAAATTTCATTTTTCAAGTCTTTTGCTTTTTTAGCAGAAGACCTTCAATATTATCATTACAATTCACCATGGTAATAAAAATAATTGCATTCCTATTATTTTCCACACAAACTATAATTATTATTTTATTCATTATGATTATTTTATTATGATTTCATTATTATTTTTACGACCGGAGGCAGTTTCATTAAGCAAAAAAATTTTTTTATCCTTTCAAAATGGACCATTATAATATATTATATATAATATATAAAATATACAGAAATATATTTATATTTTAATATATCATTATATATATATATTATATATATATATATATATATATATATATATATATATATATATATATTATAAAATTGACAGAATACATGAGCAATAGTTTTCTATTTTATCCCAATACCATTGTCATGGAAATCAATTTTAATATAATATATATATATAATATAATATATGTTATATATACTATTATATATATATATAATGATATATATATTATATATATATAATATATATAATATATATATATTTAAAAATAATAATATATATATATATATATATATATATATATATATATATATATATATATAATATATATATATATATATATATATATAATAATATATATAAATATATATAATATATATATATATATATATATATATATATATATATAAAATGAGGTTTTGAGAAAAAGGAAAAGGAAAAGAAAATTGGAAAGAGGAAAATGTCCAATAGATTATTTTTGTATTTCAAATTTTTCAACACTGACCCAACCAGAAATTATGGAATGAAGGTTTTGTCCTTTTAATCTCTTTAGAAATAGGCGTGGTCCTTCACTTTAATCTCTTTAGAAATAGGCGTGGTCCTTCACTCGTCCTCCGTCGCCCTCAGACACGAACCTCTTTCGACCTCTGAAATAAAAGCACCAACAAATTGTTATAATTTTCAAGTATACTTTAGATCTTAAAATAAGATAACAAATAACCGTTCCTATATTTCACACTAAGTGGAAACTCAGTACACCCCTAATATACTGAATTAATAATAATAATTGAAGTGATTTTTGTCGGTCCCGACTATTTGTGCCGTATGGCCCGGGAGATGGTAACATCAAATTGGTTTCTACTCTTAGACATTATTTTGTTCTCATGTCTTTCGTGCTCAACTACTTGCTCTCTGAAGCTGGTTTGTGACTTCATTGACTACTCATACAGAAAGAAGCCATTAAAAATAGGTGCATAATACCAGATGATTAGGTATGGGCTATAGGGTACAAATTAATTACCATTGGAAAAAAAGAGATGTAAAAGAATTAGATGAATTACTTTCAACTTTACTCGCTCTGCTCCATAAACTTTAAGACGTATTGAAGTGCATGTGATTAAAATAAGATCTGCGAAGGTAACTGTTTGAGTACAGACACTGACTTTGATTTCCCCCGAAACCACCTAGGCGAACACTAGCAACTTTTGAAATAGTCTGCATCTCTGAGGATTGCTATATATGCGCCTAAGCTTGACCATAATTTTTTGAAACATTCTCACAGAATGTCAAATATGCCGCAAGCCAAGACGTACACGCATCTTACGGTACCTCCTCCATTTCCCTGCTATAACTCTATCATAAGTTTCCTCCACGTTTTACTAAGGCCCTGTATACGTATACCACTTCCTTATATATATAATTTCATCGCATGATATGATATATATAATATATATAGTATGATAAGAGATACGTTATGTAACTATATTTAAAGTAATACTATACATTATACTTAAACAGCTAGCAGTACTAGTACTAATGGCCCCGTCGAGCTGCCGAATAGACGCCGATCTGTCGTAACCATTCTTCGTTACACTGCAGATAACCGGGTAATGAAACCAAAGACGTGATGGAGAAAGGTTCAAAGGTTTATTCTAACATGACATGTAATATTATTATTCTCACTTGCCACTTAATCTCCGCCGAACCATCAATACGCTTCTGCAAACGTTACATCTTCTCCCGAAGACCAAAATAAAAAAAAAAACAGCCACTAACTAAAGCTAGTGTTTACGTGTTAGGAACTCTGTACTCATATTAATTAGTGTTGGTGCAGGCTTTCTTCAAACTAGCCGGCTCAAACTCTAGGCCCGCCTCCGTACCCCATACTCATACATCGTGATAGTGCGGCTCTGCCATCCTCGTCCCTTGACCACTGGGCTTCCAGCTCCTATCCTACGAGGCCCCCCCCCCTTCTGCGCCCAATCTTCCGAGGTCACATTACTCTTCCCGTGGCCTGACGCGCCCAACGTCAGAACGAGGATTCAGATGGATTGAAGAGTGCTCCGACAGCCCAGTGCGCTGGCCCTGAGACTCGCTAAAGATGCAGGTCAGCTGCGGTGGTGAGGCAACTGTCCGCGCCCTACAAACTGATGAGTTTGCGGCTGTACCCCCAACCCTGCTCAGCGGCAAGGTTTTTCTGTGTAGACTCTAGTGGAGGGGCTTCGCCCGATAATACGAAGTCTAATAGTTGACGTTCGACCCCACAAAGTTCATCCATTATTCACTGTGGGGGTGTAGTGTGCGGTCTCGGGGGAAAGGCCAATCCCAGCACTGTCTTGGTCTTAGGAAAGGGAGCTCCAAGATGACGAATTACTAAGCAGCCAGAATTCAAGAAATGGGTGGGAGGGTTTTTGGACTATTTCATGTGGAGACAGTGTTAGGAGTCTTCACCCGTCAAAATATCTAGGCATACACTCTTTTTGCGAAGACCGTTGGAGTTTTTTACGTTACCGATGGATATACAGACTGTCATCGTTCTCTCTCGTTGGCTTGTCGGTTCACAGGGGGAAAGAGATCTCTGATAGGGGAGTTTTGAAGCGAAGCAGCATTCGCGCAACTCTTCAGTGCAGATTCCCCAACGTGTGTGTGATGTAGAGTAAAGATCTAATCATGGAGGGCGTTGTCTCTCCGTAAACAGCTCGAGATTACGTGGATCGAGGCGCTTTCTGCGCTGGTCGCTACGACTTTGTTCTCACGACTGTACGGACGCGCAGGTAGACGCCTGGGCCGCCGTTTGCGTGTTTGCCGGCGCTCGAACAGTTTTCATTCACCTCTCTCTTCATAAGCTTGCACGAAACGTAGAGAAGAGAGAGGGCTCGTACACCATAATTTATTTGGAATGGGAATCCATTTCATCCACTCACCCTGCGCTGAGCCTCCGCTACTAAGAATAACATGCATTGTATAGAAGTCTGAAAGAAGGAGTTGGGGGTGAAGTTCACAGAAGAGCTGGAATAATCCAGCAGGTTATCAGAAGGGTGTTATTGAAGGATCTTGTGCATAGAAGTTTTGTTGGCACTCTCTATTGATGCTCGAACATTTTGTTCGGGAATCAAAACTACAGCAGATCTCCTCTTTGCGAGTTGCATTTTTACAATGTAAGTAGATATATTCTGCTTACGCAATTCAGATATTAGATTTTTGCCGGATAATCGGTCTAGCTAGATGCTAATATTATTTTTGGACGAAGGAATCCGTTTTTGGGATGAACAATGTGGGAAGAATAGGAACAATAACCAACGCCCTTTCATGGTGACAAACTCATCGGGATGTAAGGGGGCGTCCATGGATCTCAGTTGGAACTGCTCTCAAGCTTCTCCTGGTGGTGTGTGGAGCTAAACTGGAAAAGGCGTGGTTTGAGAAACCAAATCAAGCCTCTCAGTATAAGTTTTTTTCGATGGCGATCTAGGGGAAGAGAGTGGCTCCAGGGGCTTGCGATTTAAGCATATTTGAATAGTCCCGGAAAGCTAGTCGGAGCCACTGCCACGAGGACAGGTTGCAGTAATTGCATGGTTCCTCTGGAATTGGTTGAGCGAGGCCCTCTGCCAGATTGCATAGATTATCGACCCGGTTGGTTCCTCGCGATTGCACACAGAGGCCGGGCAGGATGAGTGCAGATTGTGCGTGGTGTTTTCAATCGTCTGTCTGGAGGACGTATCTTGCTCTCGTGTGAGAGAGCACACGACCGCCCACCGCGTTGTCTTATATGGGGCCTCTCTCTGCTCGCTCCTATCTTCTCGTAGTACTGCGTACTCATAACTCATCTAAAATCCTCCTGTTCAGACGAGTTAATGTACCGGGATTTTTAATGAGGGTCACCCTGATCGAGTTTCCTCGACGACAGTTTAAAGTTGTGGCAGTGTCTTTTCGCAAGGAATGCTTAAATCTCTTCTTACTCTGCCACAAAGATTTTAAGTGGTTTCGCAGGCATTTGCCTCGGGACATTACCAACCAGCTTTACCTGCCACTCTACAACAGCTCATGTGGATTGAGAACGGCGAAGGGCCCACCTCTGTAAACTGTAAACCAACCCCGCTGACCTTCCATCTTTGTATGGCAGGTGTGCTTAAAGATGAGCATAAGCAAAGTATTTTTAAGAGGATCGTTCAGGGCGATGTAATGACATGCGTGAAAAGTCCCCTGTCTCCTCGTCCGATATCAACTGCCTCAACAGATTAACTGTGCCGTGGATGTGGAGATGGGTCACAGAGGCATGAACCCTGTCATTGTTTACCACGGGTATAAATTAATCCCGTTTGGGGATATGTGGATGTACCATTTTCGTCAACGTCGCTTATATTTGGCATATCAAGAGGGTAGTGATTCCGCGCCAGACCCCGTTAAGTGACCTTGATCACTATGGAATTTGGTCTCCCTCGGTAGCCCTGAACCCAGGAATTCTCCGATTACGTGAAAGGAGTTCTACCCCATGGTTCTCTACGGATAGGGGATCTCGTTATGCCCAAGTCTGACAACAATTTATGGGTGCGCAGACGGCGGTAAATGTTGGAGGTATGTGAGTGGAGAGGTCCTGCTCCCGGCCCACATAAGTCACAATTACTTCACGGCGAACTGTGGCTGGGCGTGTTTCTCTGGTCGCTTAGTCTCCCCATCGCGCTCTTTAGGGCCGGTACCGCTAAAATCTGACGTACCACGCTCCAAAAACTTTCTGAAATCCGCATTAGGCGGTAACTCCGGCAGGAAGTAGATCGGCTACGTAGGAACAAATCCCTCGCTGGCCCTCATGCCGAACGTGAATTGACAGAAAAAATTAACACGGATATGCTCGGAACTCGAGTGGTGTACACCCGCGAGAAGAACTCATCTCCCGGTTGCATCTCGACGATTCCTGTCCAACCTCCCTTTCCCGTGGCTGTCTTCCACCCCTACCTGTGTCGTAACTCTGCGGCGCTCATCTCATCAGCGTTCTATAACGCCTACTCAAACCTATTACATGGGCGTCCGCCTGCGGGGGTCACCGATTAAAGGTTGAGATTTATGAGGTTAAATACTTTGGACGTTCCCGGTTTCTTTCCCGGACCATTTGCCCCTTTCCCATGAGTTCTAGTAAGGTGTCTTGCTCTGAGAGACACAAGTTTTACGGGGCATTCCAATACTCGAACCAAGCTCCTCCATTCTGGTTATCCTACCCTTCCTCCAGGCAGGGACTCGGCACTTCGACCGGCCACGTCTACTCCTACCTTCTCGACTGACGGCATGGCCAATCTTCCAAGTCGGAGCGGCTCCCTGCTCGTACCATGAGGCTGGTTTTCTGGGCTTCTTGTCTTAGTTGATAATTGTCTCATGCTCTCCGGACCCTGTTCTTCTCCTCGCTAGTCCTTCGCCTATCTACGAAGGGCGCATCGGCATCCTCCCAGCCGGGTGGCCATCTCCCTGTGTGACCTCACCGAAGTCTCTTAGGATAACCCCACTCCACCCGCGCCTGACACAAAGACTTTGTACCCGCGTCGTCTTGCCAAGACAACTCCTCTCAGCGACACCCTCGAGAGTACACTACTAAGGCCTCCCCATCCTCTCTATGACGGCTCTCCTTCGCACCACCTCGCCGGCGGCCCCATGTTCCCAGCCTGCCCTACATCTATAAGCTAGCCACAGACGCGACCATTCCACGCTGACGCTCGAGTCCAAAAAAGCTCTTTACCTTTTCCGTGAAAAAAAAGTCGGATCAGAACTTGCCGCCTTTTCGACCAAAATCACGGAA
Organism: Trachelipus rathkii; assembly: GCA_015478945.1. Taxonomy (NCBI): domain Eukaryota; kingdom Metazoa; phylum Arthropoda; class Malacostraca; order Isopoda; family Trachelipodidae; genus Trachelipus; species Trachelipus rathkii. The sequence continues at coordinate 31,760 of JABUQX010072291.1, forward strand.
AAATTCGATCACCCGGCCTGCACCCTCTCCGGGACTGGACACCTCGATTTTGAGGTTTTCACCTTTTGCGTCACGGAAAGACCGCCTCGTTTCCCTGCAGTCTCTCCGTTACCTCTCCGCTCCCACTCGTCCCGATAACACAAAAAGCAATATCACCGTGAGTAGGGTAGGCCACCAAACTCGGACATAATAATGCTGGTTAGAGTCACTGCCTGGTTCAGCAAAATCCCGAAAGCCTGGAAGGATGTCACCAACAGCTCACACATTCCCTCCCCTAAAATATGACACTGATAGCTCGCTCAGTGCACAGCCTCCAGCGCATCGAACGGCCGTCTTCAAAACTACCGACATCGAACGCTCTTGCCCCTACCCCCTTGGCGCACACCAAGCGCAGTACGCGGGTTGTTGCCATTATCTTGCTAGCACGGTCGTCTCCGGGCCGCACCGACCTGGTATCCTCCATCCCGCCTCACCTGGACCGGTGTCTCCCCGAACCGGTTCTCTAAGGCCTGTCACCCACGCCGCTACCCCAGCTCCGCCTAGTCCTGAGGCCCGCAGAGAGAGACGTGACTCATGCCGACACTCGGTACATGTAACGAGGCCCGATCTCTGGCCTCGCGGTCGCGGAAACCACACCCGCCTGCCCGTAGCCCAGGCTCCAAGCCCTCCCGGACGCGGTGTGTCCGAGCAGGTCTCGCCGTGACAATGCCCACCGCCTAGAGCATGCTAGATAGTCACGACAGAGGAGTCCCCTTCTCAGAGCAGCAGAACAGCCCTGCATCTGCCTCCGAGGTTGCCTCAACAAAATTCGCTTCTCCTTCCCCGCTGCTCCACTCCAGCCCATCGCCCTGAATCATCTCGTGCGAATAGCTACTGTAATTCAGCGTGCCCGGACCTCCTCATACCGTCGCCCAGCCCCACAAGCCACCTCCGCATCCGCACCGGCCGCCAAGTACCTGGACCCGGACAAGGGTCCTGCATGGAACCGACGGGTTCCCACAGTGGATGCGCCGCCAGGCATATCTCGCGGCGCTGCTCCGCGCTCTCCTGTCCTTCGAGAGACACCAGGCCATCCCGGGCCGACCCCTCTCCCGGCATCGCCTAACTCCACGATCCCTGTCTCCGCCCCCACCTACGATTGCCAAAGCCTTCCTGGATCCAGGGGAGGGAAGCCCTCTACTCTCGCGAACGGTCGCCGCATCCACATCCTCCACCCACGCCATCCGTTCTGCCCCACCCTGCCGTGCTTGGTGTGCCCCCGGCGTAGCGATGGCCAATCTTCAAGCGGACGGTCCCGGCCCGGTGCTACCAGAAGGTTTGTCTCCGGACCTAGTGCCGCTAACTCCGCTCGTAGCCGCACAAGGCTGGCGCCCCACGGAACGCTGCCAGCTCGAGATAAACCCGCCCACACTCCTCACCCGCCCCTACACACAGATCAGATCCCAACAGACCTTGGCCAGGGGTCGAGGCCACACAAAGCTCACTTTTCCGGTGAAAAGGCGGAAAAATTTCGCCCTTTTTCGTAACCAAAAATTCACGGAAAAGTTTCGATCACCGGCTGCACCCTTCTCCGGGACTTACACCGTCGATTTTGAGTTTTTCACCTTTGGACACGGAAGACCACCTCGTTCTGCCAGTCTCTCCGTACCTCGGCTTCCCACTCGTCGAGAGGGCAATATCACCGTGCGAGGGCCACGGGACATAATAAGCCTGTGAACTGCCTGAAGTTAAGTCCTGGAAAGGATGTCAACCACAGCTCACAAGACACACTATCTCGTCCCGCAACCAGCGGGCTTCTCATTCGAAGCTTTGCCACCTTCCTTGACCACAGGTCAGGCCCGGTGGAGGTCCTTCCGCATCCCGCCCTCAGTCCCCCACGTCTAGGCCCTGCGTACCACCCTGACCGCAGGAGATGAGACCGTGACATTGACATTAACCGGGATTGCTCGGAACCTCCAGTGGTTTGACACCCGGAGAAACTCATCTCCGGTTGCCTCAACATCGTCGTCCCTGTTCCACCCCGTCCGGGTCGTCTACTACTATCGGGGAGAGGGAGGAACACGGGTTCCGATGATTTGGTGTACAATAAGACAATGAGAGAAGCTCATTGTCACCTTTCATCACAGAGAGGTAAGTCCTCTACTTATTCCTCGGACCCCAGAGGATGGGCCAATCTTCAAAAGTCGGGGTGGACACAGGTTGTTCCTCTGGACTGTGCTCTCCTGTCGTAGCCGCTACAAGGCGGCCAGGAGCTGCCACTCCGATCCAAGATAACCCCTCACCCGCCTATCCTAAAAGATCGTCCAAGGACCTTGGCAGGTCGATAATGCAAAAGCTTCTGCTTTTATCCGTGTAGTGAAAAGGGGTGGGAGTGGAGGCAGCATTTGTAGTAACAAATGAGAACGAGTAGACGGGACACCTTTCTCGGGTTGCCCCAAACCGTTTGAAGGATCTGGGAGGTCGAGAGTGTGCCAGCCGAGGGCAATCGCTGGAGGTAGGCAGGAGGTTCCATGTAAAGTGAGGAATCGTCGCGCTTAGTGTTCAAAGCAATAATTACGAATAGAATAGGTCCCGTTAAATACACAATTTTTCAGTTCATCACGGTGTGTCTCATCGTTTTTTTTTCCGGCACATCTTGATAGTTTCCAGCCAATCAATAATCATATTTCAGAATGTGTATAAGTTTCCCTCATGGGCATCCAACCCCTTCTAAGGTCCTGATCAACCCGCCTCGGAGCGCGCTGCGTCAAGCCTTCTCCGGGGATCGTCTGACCTTATAGCATTTTTAGCACTTCCTCAGATTGTCTCCCGTTGGGGATTTAATGGATCTCCAAACCCCGGCTAGTTGCGTGGCACGCGAGCAACCGAGACTACCGCTCATCGTAATTACTGTTAAGCAGCCTAGCAGTCTTCTCCACAGATGAAGCCGGGCGTTCGCTCCGCCTACATCGGAATGTGCCTATAAGCCGCTATCTCATCGTCTTCGCTAGGAGAAAAAGATAGATAATAAATAAGCTTAATATAAATCTAAACCAAGTTGGTGGATAGTGGGCCAAGGGAGAAGATAATAAATTGCAGGATTTGAAAAGTGAATCTGCCTGTATTTATAGGTTATAGATCATTTCGCACTGAAAGAGAAAGGGATGGTGCAGAATCTCAAAAATGATCTAGACTTATGCTACAAACACTACGATCTGGACCTCAAAGAGGACTGTATAAAATCCCTCTGGGGTTTTTTTCCCTAATCACTATTCTCGTATATCTTCCAGCTGCCCAGATCCTTACAAAGGCGTCTTATTTCCAGTAGCCTATTAATCACCTCGAGACATAACCCTCATCCTGACCACAGGCAAGACGGCGCCGTGGAGGTCCTCCCATCCCCGGCCTTCAGATGGCCAATACGACCTCTTATAGGCCCCTGTAATAATTACTGATAAGCCTACTAATTAACTCAATGACCGCAGATAGAGCAGATTATATAATTATATATCTACATAATTTACTTATAGTATATATATATATACACGTTGGACAGGACCGACGAGGAAATAAATGAAATTAGTACATAATAGATATAATGCTACGGGAATACCTCGTATAAGCTACTGGTATTGACTACCCTAGGTGATAAACTCATTATCCCGGCATACTATGTGACATATATATATATACTCAATATACTTACTCCTACTCCGTCGCCCCCCTCTCCCCAGTATATGCCTCTATGTCTCGGTTAGAGTTTGCGTATAAAGCAATATATATTTATAAGTTGATGCTCCGATATGTAGTAGGTAGTCGTCTGTACTATATATTATATATATATCTAGCATCATATATCTAGTACTACGAAGATAGCTTATCTATATATAATATATATAGGTAGTACTAGCTCATCTCAGCTGGATTAGGTGGATATAGATACATACAATATACTATCACGATATCCAAGCCATAGTTACCCATATACATCGAGTATCATTATAGCCCCTGTTAATTACCTACTATTATGACAAGCGTGAATACAGAGCGTATTTAAAAAGAGAAAGGACGTCCATAACGAATAGTTATCAACATTATGTTATACGTCCAATTGGCAGTTGTCGTGGCTGATTCAGTTCTGTAGTTTCTTCGAGACTCTGTGATCCGGCCATCGCATGAATTATATATATATATATATAAGTTAGTGGCGGCTTGGATAATGCAGGTGTATAAATTATTATTCATTAGACAATGCTATTCTAGAATATAATATAACACTCATAGATTAGGGACTCTTTTACCTACTATTATATCCCTAATATTACAGCATAGTTACTTCATTTCCTTTTACTTTATGTATATTATATGGTATTATACGCTTGATATTGGTTATTAAATTAAAATATTTACTTACTTTAAAAAAAAGTAAGGAGAAAGTCTGGTCACTCCCTACTGTCATCTGAAACAGTGTTTTCCCTTTCGGTTGGACCCCCAGACCTCCCGGGGGGCTTTGCCCCCCGGAGACAGTCGAGGGCCCCCCCGGAGGAAAATCGAGCATAATTAATTTTTGCCGTAATTACAAAATAAAGAAGTAAAATTCATTTTTCTTTTCATGTTTATTAATAAAAATAAATGATAAACACGCACGAACATGAAAAATGATAGATATGCTAGGGTATATGAGTTATTAAAAACATAATTTCTGAGAAAAATGGATTGCTATAGAAAGATTCTTTCGCAAAAGGTCCTTTAGTTAAGGGCAAAACCAATTTTTGAGCTGGGGCTGATCCCCATTTTCAGCCACCTAAAAATGACATAAAAATTCGAAGTTCAAGCGATTCTTTGACTATATAAACACCCCAATGTAGCTTTTTTTTGCCCTCTAAAGTTGTTTTTCGGTGTTTCCTGTGTCTGTCTCATTCGTTCAGAAATTTTCACCGAACATTTGTGCCATAAAGACACTTTCACATTTGAAATTGATTATTTTTCCCATTCTTTACAACTGTTCTTCTGACTTCAACTTAAATATTGATCTCTAGAGTTGGTAGGGTCCATTGTCTAAGAGCAGAAAAAAGTACAGAATATCAGTATTTTTCCATGTCTATGAGTTTTTGATATATCTGTCGGAGCGTGGATCCAATTTCCAAAACCATTCTTTTTTATGCTGCTATCTTTTGTAAATTTGTATAAAAGGGCGATAAATTTGTTTGTCTGCTGTTCGAGTTAAGTGGATGGATTATGTAAAGAATGGGGCATAAATTCGTCGAAGGAAGGAGGCAATTGTTTTTTAGCTTAGATAAATTTACTTGTATATGCATATAGTTTGGGCTTTGTTGCTTTGCAACATTAATTTCTCAAAAAAAAATTTGTAGGAAAATTTTATTTTAAAATTTATTATAGACAAGCCCTAAAATATATATAGATGTTGTCGTGATATAGTTCCAGAGAAAAAAACTCTCAATATTTCACAGCTCTTGACACCATATTACCTTTTGCTAAAAAGCTGAAATTATATTGAATATATTTCTATATTCAACTCTATGCCGGTTCATTAATCATCAAATTGGTCACGCGGCTTGTTATAGTTGGGTCGAGATATCACCTTTTTTACTTAGATATAATTTATTTTGCTATACCCCAAAAAACGAACCCACAATGCGTCTTTAAGTAACAATTTCCCAAAGAATATTTTTTGAAAATTTTTTATTCCAAGTGACACACAAATCCAAAAACGAATGCAATATACATAAGATATAGTTATTAAGTCTAAAAAATGTGGTCTCGCTCGATCGACATGACCTCGCTGAAAATGTGTGTCAGCCATTCGCTTAACTTGCCAGAAACAGATATAAAAATTATGAGCATTACCGCTAATTTTCTACAATTCCACAAAAATTTCCTAAAATAAAGCTCGGGTTTGAAAAAGAGTTTGACGAAATGCGATGCTTGATTCACCGAACAACTTGCCAAAAATCAGAACAGTGTGTGTGTCAGCTTTCTTCTAGATAATGGACCCTCTTCTATATAATAGTATTTAAGGTGTTATATACGGATAGCAATTCTAAAACCGGTTGGGATGAAAGTTTCTAAAGAATAGATTTTGTTTCCGTGTTTTTTAGAAAATTGTACAAGGGTTTAGGGACAAAAAAAAAAGCTAATTATTAAATGTCATGGACTTTTATTTTATTTCTGCAGTTCCGATAGCAGAGCGCTGAAATTTCCGAATTTATCATTGTTTAGGTGGGCTTGAAAAATGGGGTCCGCCCAGCCCCAATGGGATTCCTTTAGGAATGGCTTAGAGTTCATAGTCATAATTATAGTGTATTATCTCTTCGTGAAGATCTCCATAATAAACCAAGTTATCATGAATAGTCCCTATATATACTCGATATATAGATATATATATTATTATATATAATAATATATTATATATTTATTAATATCATATAATATTCGGACTATAAGATACCATAAACCTAATGAACTTATATCTAGGGATAGATAGTATAACGATTCTTCAGACCCAGTAACGATGTACTAGTATATCAGTGGGGTAAGCTCTCATTTGTTATATACTGAGTAAATTTTTAAAAATAATTTACACATATATAAATAAATTTCTATATCGAGTACAATATCTCGCTGCTATATTCACATGGGAACTAAGAACTTTAATCTGTCAAAAAATATATCCGCAAAATATCACAGTAATTCTAAGACAGTCAAGTCCATCGACCTTACACCAAAAAAATTATCGATCACAGAGGACTCTAGGTGAAACTATATGACGGAGTGAGAATCTGCACAGTCGCGTTTGCAATTGGCTAAATCACAGATTAAAGACACAGCAAACTGCATTTAATGGGATGAAAATATACTGCGATAGGTGTAAGTGACAGGATCTTTGCGTATCGTATCAAGTACAAATCAATTGCACTTTGCTGTATTAATGACATATGAGCTCGTTCGCTTAGGCGACTTGTTTCTCAGTCTCATTAAAAATGCTTAACCAAGAATTTAAGTTAGTATTATTTCTAGTGATAGAATCCCGATGTTTAATGCGGTCCCAAGACGTCGGGCAGACTCGAGAAAAAATTCTAAGTTCCTTACACTGACTGAAAATCGTCATTTCATTATATCAATTCATGCTCGAAAGCGAAATATTTAAAGATGAGAGCCCATTGTCGAAATATTGGAAGCGGACGTGGCGAGATATGGAGTATAACAAAAGCTCTTGAAACCTTTTCTTTCTTCCATGTAACATAGCCTCGGTTTTAAAAGATCGTTCGATTCGAAAGCTACTATAACGACAAACAATTTATAAGTAAAGACAAGAACAGACTGTACGGGGCTGCCAGAAACCTTAAATGTGTTGATGATAAGCATCGATTGGTTTGAGAATCCAACTGAGGATTTATCTAAAAAAAACCGAGGCACGCGTTGGACAGATCGCCTAGACGTATGGTCGACGTGAGAGAGAAACTCGTCGGTATACGATCCTTTAAACTTATTCTTAATTGCCTCCTAACCTCACTAGGAGTCTCAGACTTGGCCTGAGGATACATGTTTTCTCGGAGAAAGTGTTGTTTACTTCTCTATTAAGTAAAAATTTATTCCCGATAATAAATTCTATCGTATATAAATAGTAGATTAGATATTAGCAGAGGACTAATAATATATCGAAAAATCAATATAATAATTTATTCATAATAAGTCCCCAGTATATATCCAAAAAATTTATCGACCAAACCAGACGACTTACTGGATAGGGATGACACTGGTTCACAC